>WBNH01000028.1:258384-351800 GCA_013401255.1 Urocolius indicus | reverse complement strand
CTCCCTGCTTCCCTCCCCCCCCCACGCCCCATCCCCTCTCCGCCTTCCCTCCCTCCTTCCCTCCCCTCCAGAATTAAAGTTGGGACGGTCGCGCTCCGGGGATGGGTGCGAGCCAACGCCTGTGCTGCCGGCTCGCTCTGCTCTCTCCCCAGGTCGCCCGGAGCCCGCGCCCCCGCCCGCCCGCCCAGGAGGGATGCTGCTCCGGGAGCTGCTGGGGCTGCTCCGCCGCTGCTGGCCCTCGCTGCTGCTGCACTGTGCCCTCCATCCGGTTTGGGGCTCCCTCCAGGTAGGGCCGCCCGAGCCTGGCCGGGGCCGCGCCGGGAGCGGAGCGCGGTGCCGGCGGTGCGGGGAGGCGGTGGCGGGCGGTGGGCGCGCGGGCGGCCCCTGGAGCGGCGGGAGCTGTTGCTCCTCTCGGTGCGGTCCGCCCCCTCCTCCTCTGGCCGGCTGCTGCGGGACGGAGGATGGAAGGGTGGACGGGTGGCTGCGAGCCCCCGGTGGCGCGGCACTCGGCGTGGTCTGTCGGAAGAGCGCCGTGTAGTTGACTTTGTTCTGCGCGCCGGCGGCAGAGGGTTTGTAAGCGGATTTTGCTGTAGGTGGCAAGATACATGGGAAGCAGCGATGCGCGGAGCGAGGCTCCGGCGGGCTAATTTTGGTAATGTTTTGTCGTGGGTTTTCGATGTTGACTGCGAATTGAGGGTTCTCTGGGTAAAGGGCTGGATCAGCTTTTGCCAACTCCGTCGCTGTGATGTTGTGTGACCTTGATTGTAATGAGGGGCGACCTGCTGGATGGACTGGGAGAAACCAGTATATGGTGAGGGAGAGCGGCCATCCAGTTTGGAGAGTCGAAACGGCAGCAAAGCTCAACTCAAATGCGTCACTTTGATATTTTAAAGTTTATTTATAATACGTGTCTTCAGAGGAGTGATTGATGAGCCAGCCAAGTGCTGTTCAAGAACAAAACAATTACAGTTTCTTTCTTGGAGAAAACACAGTGGAGACTCCATGTCTGTTCTAAACTTATTGACTCCCAAGAGATTAAAGAGAGATGTTTGTTTCAGCATCTTGTCATTTGCCGTGAGTGACAAAGAGGATTTGTGCTTCTTACAGATTAAAGTGGATAGAAATTCAACAAAAACACCCTCCTCTAAACTAATGTCCCCATCTCTGCCAGTGCTGTCTTCCTGCTGTCCTGCTCAAGCATTCAGGTAGCTAAGATTAAGTTATAAACCCTAACTGCATTTTTAAGGGAAGCACAGTTGTGAGATGATGCCTTCTGTAACCTCTTTCCTGCAATCAGTCAATCAAGCAGGCAAAAAAAACCCCAAACCCTTGCATAAACATCTTTCTGGCAAATTGCTCAGATGATCTAAGCAAATCTTTCAGAAATAATTACAAGAATTGAAACAGACTCAAGGAAAAGCAAAAGCCAAGGGGCCCTGCCTTTATCTGCAATAATCTGGAAGTTTTGTTGGCCCATTCATCAGCTGTGCTTGTGCCATTTCCTTCAGTTCTACAGAAGGGCAATCAATAATCTGTCAGGACTAAACCCCTCTCATCTTCAAACCCCTTCTGTGATTCCCTGAAGTGTCTCAAGCCATACTCTCCCCAACTAATTCAGTGATGTCGCATGGTGTCACTTCCCTGCCCTTGCTCCATCTTTAGCAGCTATCGTGTTCTCCCAGCCCCTCTTCACTCATTTGTCTGTGTGATGACTTATGTGAGTGACACATCTTTGTATACCCTCCTCAGGCCCTGCCTCGGGGCACTTAAGAGAATCAGTCAGATGCTAATTAGGGGAGAAGCTTTTTTTTTTTTTTTTTTTTTTTTTTTTTTTTTAGGAAAAGAACAAAACCAAACCACAACCCACAATCTTTTCTTATTAGCATTGTGGCCAACACTGTGACAAGAAGGAAGGGACAAGTCTGTCTGAGGATTTTGACATAATTAAAAAAAAGAGCTGTAAGTGTCATGATAAATAGTGGGGTCACGTTTTTGGTGTTTTTTTCTGGCTTCATAAACATGGATCTGGATTAACTCTGATGTGAATTATGCAGAGCCATCCTGGGATTTACCAAGTGATATTGAGATCTCATCTCAGTAGACTGCTTCCAAGAGACAAAGCTCTTGCAACATCAGCAGGCTTTTAGAAGTCTCTATGCCTTTTCAGTCAACTGCACTTTTCTTTTCAAGCTTTCCTTCTTTTACCTGATTATAAAAGCCACAAGAGGGTCACCTTCCAGGGAGTATTAATCCTCTTTTCCCATCCCACTCTGTAGAGCACACTCATGGACTGCTGCAGCCCCATGGGACTCTACTTGAAACACTAAACAGCTCTGACCACATGCAGATTTATTCTTCCACTCCATGCAAAGGAGGACTGGGACCACTGTTTCTGAGGGAAATCTTAGATTAAAAAGATATACATCATAGTCATGAACTTCAACAGAGAGACTGCAAAAGGAAACTACCAGTTACCACTTTCTGTTTGCTTTTTCCCTGGACATTTGTGGCTCAGATTTTAATTTCCATGGGCACCCAGAAACATTTGTCCTATTTGCAAAGCATGTTTGTATCAAATGCACAAATCCATTAAGTCAATCATGTATTTTAAGAGCAGAGAAAAAAAAAATGCATCAGTTTGACATCCAGCCAACATATATGTCCAAACTGGCCAACTGATGGGTATGTTGAGAAAGCCTCTTGCCAAACAAGCAGCCAAGTTTTAGACAGACCAAGGAGACATGTACTTCTGGCACCTCCAGCACCTGGAGGAAAGGCTGGAAAGTGCAAAAGTAATAACTAGGGAGCAAGTCCTGCGTAGTCTGTCTTCAGAGATGATCCCTCACCAAGGGCACCTCTGAACTGCCTGGCAGCCCAGCAACTGTCCTGTTAGGCATTAGCTGCAATGTGCTTCCAAAGCCATTCTGGCGCTGTGGTAGTGTCTGTGAGGTCAAACAAGCAGTCAAGTTTGAAGCTGGCTCAAATTAACAGACCTGGCTAGAGAAAGATTAGACTCTTTCAACATGCCTTTTTTTCCTTGCCATCTCCTATAAAGACAGCTTACCTTGAATTGCAAATAGGAAGAAAGAAACGTGGAGTAATTTATTTCATAACCTTCTGCCAGAGCAAGCTTATTCCCCAAAGCATATTTTCTAGTGATATGTTCTGTTTACCTTTAGAAGACACAAATAATAACCTTTATTCGTTTCATAAGAAGACTTAATAGACATCAACAGTGGGATTTTTTTTTTCTTGAAAAAGAGACAAACATGTTTTCTTAATTCTGTCTTGCTACTATTAGTTAATCTTCTTGCAGCAGTCCTTCCTATTTCTTTGCTTCTCGGAGCCCTCAGCTTTGATTCAGATTTTTTTCCTGCTGAATTTTAGCCAGCTTAGAATATCTTTGTTATTTTAAACTAACCCTCTAAGACAAACTCCTGGCAAAGTAATATCTGTATTCCTACAGGTACCTTCTAATAACCAGACATTTTACTGAGTAACAAGGGAAGGGAAACAAATGACAAAGCCCATGCTTTTAAATGTCAGTTCTTTCCCAACCATGGAGAATTTTGATAAAGGTTCAGAGTAAGGTACAGAGAGACAAACCAAGTGAAACTGTATTTTTAAAGTATACAGGAGTATAGAGTGGCTGAGCATGGATAGGGTTAATCTTGCCTGCAGAGTAATTGAGGAAAAATACCCACTGGTTTCTGAGGACACTCTTATTACCAGCCTAAGGTAGAAGAGCCTCCAGGGATTTAAAAGCAGTCAATAGCTCTAAAAAAAGAGTGAACCTTTGGTTCTGGTTGGTATTAAGTTAAAGCAGTAAGTCAACATAGCTTTTCCATACCAGCACCATCTTCAGACTCATATACACGAAGCTGCTTATGGTCTGCAAATGAAGCTGGCTCTGAGCCTACTCAATGTTATTTTTCCCTGTCTCTATCCTCTCCCATTGCACTGGTTCCTGTGAGGCTGTACTGAGCCCTGGGATTCAGCAACCAGTGAACTAGTCAGGTGACAGAAATTGTAGCTAGCAGTTAGGAGTTGCTTCCCAATCAGCTGCTGGGATCAGTGGAGAGATGTTAGCCTATCTCTTCTGTCAGCAGGGGAAGTGGTGTCACACAGCACAGGGAGGAGGGAGCCCAGGTGTGCCACTGCTGGTGTATGGAGTGGGCCTCTTCCCACGGGGTTGCTCCTGGGAGTCCCCAGCACCCTGGTCCCCCCTGTGAGCCACGCTGGAATAACTGCCAGGGTGGAGGATCTTTTGCTGCTTCAAAAATAAATAAGCCTGCTTAGCAGATCAATTTATTAGCAACCATGAGGAATTATGAAGTTGAGACACTTTGATTCATTAGAATATTCAGAGAGTTTGTCTAAGTTCCTGGAAGCTGTCTGGGATGGCCTTTAACCATCATCTTACTGTTACCTGATGATGAAGAGGAAAGTTGGAAAGCATTTGTGCTTAATTTCTTTTTCCCTGTGTTTGGTAATAGATTTTGACAAGCTGTTTAAAGAACTGAGCCTTCTGACTTGTGCTGTGCTGAGCTGTCCTTCCAACTCAGCTATGCATAGCCTCTTCCATTCTTTCCCTCCTCTCTAAAAATATTTAAGCAACAAAGTGCTACCTCCACTTCCCTGAGGCCAGAGTAATGCATCTCTCTGCATTTAGAAACCGCCTACACATGTGAATGTGTCCTTTGTGTAGTGATGTTGTTTTAATTAGCCTCCTCTCTCTCTCTTGGGCCAGAAATACATGAAACGACGGTGGCTTTCCTGCAGCCAAGAGGCAGCAGAGCACCCTTGGTGGTGGGAGGGGCTCCCTGGCTGTGCTGTGGGCTGGGGTCGAGGGTTGTACAGGGAGAGGAGGCAGTCATGTATCTGGACCTGGTAGGTGAAGGGAAGCAAAGGTTCAGCAGGGGAGAGGAGAGGGAAGAAGGCAACACTGGGTGACCAGTGGGATAGGCAGGGATGCAGAAGAGGCCTGGCTAAAACATGTCAGAAAGAGTGGTATGAGACATCCTCTTTGTAATCACCAACATGTCATGGAAAAGAGTTAAAGAAGATGATGTTAGGCCAAAACTATTAGGACAATAACCTGCCCAGGGCAAAACTGTTCCAAGGCAACAGTTGGAAGTTAGCATAACTGTCCCTAGCTTCAGCAAGACATTAGTCTGTCTCAGGTGGTCTCCTGATCTTATATTCAAAATGTTTGTTAGACAGCGTGGTTATTCATCTTTTAGACTTTGTCTCCTTAAAATTGAATTTGGTATTTTCCATATGAGTATCAGTTCATTCAAAAAGAGGTGGCTTAGAGACCTCCAGAGTTAACACCTCTCAGAACTTCCTGCAATGCTCACAAATTTTCTTTTTATTAGGGACTTACTCCATTTCATTTTGTTAGGTTAGCAGTTTTACTGGATATTGCTTAAATCCCAAGTCACTTACTGATGGTAAGAAAAATATACTGTTAATAAATAGTTCCTTGTCATGAGGTCAAAATGATAAGTGTATTGTGTACCAGTACTGGCTAAATCATCACCCATGGCCAAGTGTTGCGTGTTACGGAGGCTACAAATCGCAGCTTGTGGCATTTCCATTCTGACCGTGTCATTGCTGTGGTCTGCAGATGAATAAGGTGTGGACTACTTCTCCTCTTGGTGGGAAGAGAAATTCTGTAGAATGCTCTCTGAACATCAAAGAGAGGCTGGCAAAGCAGAGGAGAGATGTCCTCTGGCATTCAGTTCTGCCATAAGGAAAATGAACATAATCCTGACCCTAACTGTCGTGTAATTTTTATTAGCTCTCTTTGGCTTGCAGCAATGACCATGTGAATAATGCATGCTGCTAGATGGCTTTTCTAAGGAAAGAAGACTTATGCAATCGTATTGTCTGCCACTACCTTCAGAATAACTCGGGAACTCTCTCCATAATAACTTGCAAACCAGCTGGCTGATTTCAACTGAATTTGACAGAAAAAAAAAAAAAAGATCTTGAAGAAACGGTGTTAAGTAAAAAAAAGACTTGAAGCAGATAACATGTAAGGAAGAGACCTCATTGTAGCGGCCTTGGTGAGGAACGGGACCTCAGTTCAAATTACAGCTCTGATGTGCTGCTTGGATACTCAAGTCCAAGAAACATTCACAGAAGACCAGCTTTCATTGTTTCTGCTGCTCATGCAATCCCTTGTTTCTTCACAGATCACACAGGATGAGCCCCAGAAGTCATGCTCCAAGTCTGTAGCAGAGAAGGTCCCAGAGACCTGCCAGCAAATTTGCCAGTGCAGGCCACCTCCACTGTTACCGCCACCACCTCCACCTCCACCACCTCCGAGATTGCTCGTGGTGCCGAGTAAGTAGTCGCTGATATGGTTGTGGTACACTGAGGGAGGGCAAAGCAATGGGGACTCCTGGACAGACAGGAGAAAGACTGTGGGAAAGGACACAGCTAGCTTGTTTGTCATTTTCCACTTAGCAAATGGAGGAAAAAATGTTCTCGTAGAGACTGAGATCTGTTTTCTGATCAATGAATAATGTGTGGCTTTTGGAGGAAAGCCAGAGAAATTCCCTCCTTTCATTGTGTTATATGTGATTCCTCAACTTAGGTGGTTTCCTGATGCCCTTGCCCTGTGAAATGCTGTCCTGCAGAGACACAGCACCGTGCCTCCCCTTGACTTATGTGACCTCCTCTTTTGCCAAGTCTGTGGCTTAGAGGTCTGATTGATCTAAGGCAAGTTAATTCATAAGCAGACAAAAGTTCAAACACTTTGCCTAGACCATCCTGTAGGTTTGGTTGTCTTCAAGACACCGGAGCTCTGCTGATTTACCATTGCAATGAATCAGGCTCACTGGGTTTAAATTACTTACCACTGTAACAGAGGACAGAGACATGTCAGGAGTCAGTGCCCAGTGAGCATTCCTCACACTGATGCACATACAGGCTGAGTCGTGTTCTTCATAGAAATCACTGCTCTCAAGTCTTATCCAGCCTGCCTGAGCTCCTCCTCATTTCCAGGTGTGCATCCCCCTGTCCAGCACACCTCATGCCTGCAGGTCTTGCTGGCCAGCTCTGCCAGCTTCCTTCCACATAGCTATTGCATTCTCATCATCTTTGGCATGCAGGTGCTTTCTGGAGCACGATGGCTGTGTCGTTGACTTGTGGAGAGGCAATCCCTCCACAGTGGGACGGAGCTGGCCCATGCCCCCTGAGTTGCCTGGGTGCAGGGACATGCACTCCACTCTGTGCAGACATTTTCGAGTTTCAGGTTTGGTATTCCAGCAGATCTCCTTAATGCTTTTATACTTCTGCACATTTGTCTCTCCTAAAAGGCCGCCTATTAATTCTTCTCCCTGCTTAGATAAACTCCCCTGTGAACAGTAGTGCAAAGTGTATCTAGTATCCTGCTTGGCGCTTCCCCCAAGGGAAAAGGAATCATTAGGCAGCATCATTTGTCTATTTGTCTTTATCAGTGCCATGCCCAGATGTGCAGAAGACATGAAGAAGGCTTCTGCTTTTAAACAGAGGACAGACAGAATTTTGCAGTGTGTTTTCTGCCAGGAGCGTGCTTTATATTTATGCCATGAAGCAGAGATTTAAGGCGAAGGCAGGAAAACAACAACAGTGAAACACTTGGGGAAAGGAAGTGCAAAGACAGCTTGGAAAACAAAGACGAGGGTTTCTTATAGCAGGAAAAATCTCTTTCAGTGTTCAGGGAAGGGTCATGGGCACTAATACTGAAAATTTCCCTTGAGGGGAGTCACAGTCAAAAAATAAAGCACTTTGCCCTGAGGTTGCTGCTGCTACCCACTCGAGACATGGCAGAGCGGTGTGGGCACAGGGAGAAGCCCTGCTGCCAGACTGCTTTCCTTCCCCAGGCTGCCATGAGGCAGCTGATCTGAGTGTCTGGATTTGCACCTGTGAATTAGGAAGGAAATAATACCAGAAAACAAGTCTGTCACACATTGCAAAAAGAGGAAAGAGAAATCAAATGGGCCTGCAACTGGGATAGCCTGATGCTTACTCAGGCTGGAGTGCCAGGTGCTAACCCAGTTCTACAAATGAACTATATAAATCCAGATGACTAATATTTAAACAAGTTATTTCATTTCAAATGTGATAAAAAAGTAGATTACACATTCCTTTCACCAGTTAGCTTTAGAGTAGCAATGAATGGCCTCATCTTGAAAGATGCTTTCATTATTATCAGCTGTTTAGGCACTGGGATTTAGCCCACGCGTACAGCAGTCCTCATCCTTGTGAGAATGAGCAAGCCTCGTGGTTAAATATTGATGTTTTAGACAGTGCTTTTAAACAACATTCAGAGGAGAGGGCGGTAAAGGGACAAGACAGCTATTGTTAAGTGGTTGATGCTAGACTTGCACTTTGCACTTTAAGTGACTAAAGTGAAGTACTAGAAAGACCTCTGAAGAACAAACAAACAAACAAGCAGCCCAGGAGCTGCAGGGTTTCTGCCCTTGAAAGGTCCAGTATCTGCACCACGAGACATTTCATAAAGTTGCTGGCATTGCTCTGAGAGCTTTTGAACCACAAAAAGCTGCAACCTGCTAGGCCCTGTCCTTAAAAACTCCTTTTGCAATCAAACAGAACATTGTTGGATGTTTATATGAGCTCTACATCCTTCTAAAACAGCTATTGTGGTTTGGGCCTGATGACTAAAGGACAGAACTTCTGTCCATCCAGTTGCCACAGACACTGATGGCTCAGTTATCTGCTAAATTAAGCCACCTAGTGCTCTTTGACGTGTCTTGTTTGGTCTCCAGCTGCTGCTATGGGAGAGCAGGGGACTCCCTTTCTCTCCTCACAGTCTCACCTAAATGTTTTTGCAAACTCTACTTGGATGTATGGAATGGCACTGGGTAACTGTAAGCAGCTGAATCACTCTCTGAAAGATTTTGTGCTTGAGGACAACTGAGGACTTTCAGGAACAATTGCAGTGCATTTAGTGTCTCTTTAGACATTTCGGTATTGACAGGGTGAACCAGAGACAGATCTTTCTGCAAATACATTTATGCAAAATCCGTTAAATGTTGTGAAAGCCAGAATATAATAACTGGTAAACATTGTGCTTACTCTGAGGGACAATAAGCTAATCTCTTCCACAGAAAATGAGTAGAATCACACACAACTTAGCATTCAGTCTAAATGTGTGATGGTAGAAGCATCAACTTTCCAGGCCTTAGGAGTCACTTCTCTGTTATAGTCATGTATTTTCAACAGGAGTGTGTGAGGTGTGTTTCAGTGAACCCTGAGGAGGCATACCATTCATTCAACAATAGGAATATGGGAAATTAAATTAGATCATGTGGCCCATATGTTTCTACATACAGACAACAAAATTATGGACTAGTTAATTCAGAGAATGCTTCTGCTGCCAGAACTCCAGGCCTCAGGGAAGAAAATATAAACTGCTTTTGTCCTCCTTCAACCATGACCCCAGGCATCCATTTCTCATGTTTCTAACTCCTTCTCACCGACCAGTGGTGTTTCTGATGTCCCTTCATTGCATCTGCTTTGCAGCTGCCATAGGACATTCCCTATGGCCACATATCCATGTGCTTGCTCCTCGGTAAGTGGAGGGCCAGTGAACCCATCTGCTTTATGGTACCTAAGTGAAGGCTAGGAAGGCTAGACCAGCAGGCATGCTGGTCCCTGTGTATGCTGCTTCTCTCAATATCACTAGTCTAGCCTAGTCTCTTTCTGTAAAGTGGGACACATGGAGCATTTCAGGTTTGAGTTTTCCTGAGCTTCATTCCAGATTGAGTTTGCTGGCATCCCATGAGATATTGCTGTCTTGTTTGGTATAATTGTGTATCTTACTGAATGCCCTCAAGGAGAGGGGCTCCAGCCCATGTTAGAAGTAACTGGGATGGTGGGGACTGTCAGGACACTTGGTCACTGGGCCAGTTGCAGTCCCTCCAGATGGTCTGGCATATTGATGTTTGTGCAGTAACTCTCCTTATGCAAACAGCAGCCTGCTCTTTAACATGTGCCTAGAAAACTGCACATTGATGAAGTGAAGGGAAAGCTCATGAGGCTCTGAGGGGCCTAAAGACAGCTCAGCTTAGATGATAACAGCAAAGAAAGGAAGAACTTTAAATGAAACTGTGTGTTCCCTAGATGTGGCTGTAATGACCTGAAGGAGACAGAGATGCTCAGAACCTGGCCATTCTTTTAACTGCCACTTTTTTTTTCCACCCCTTATCTGCTTTCGTTCTTGTCTCTGGATTTCAGCCAGGACTAAGGCAAGGTGGATGGAGTACTTGTTTCAGCAGCATTTCTAACTCAGCTTCACAGATGCATGAGATTAAGCTAGTTCAAGTGATGTTGACTCTTTAAATCTCTTTAAATAATTTGTGAGCATGCAAGTTTCTCCAGAGCCATGGTAAAGAAGAAAGGACTTTGTTCAGAAGTAGAAGCTAGGCTTTCAAAACAGGAAAAGTTTAAGGAAAAAGATATCTCAAAAGTGACTTCTTTAAAATGATACAAAGAGAAGGATGTTCAGCATAAACTCACCACTTGCTGGTTAAGAAGTAACATTTGCTGTTTCTGCTCTATCCATCTCCTACTTTGAATGAGCAGTCCATGGTGCTGCCATGACCTCTCTGGATGATGGAAGTGTCCAGTCCAACATTATTTCAGTCAAAATTTAGAGGAAGGTACTTAAATAAAAGTTTTTCTCTGAGGTAATTTCCAGCTGCACTTGTACAGCTGAGTCTGTATACATGACCAACCTTTGAATCATTGTATACTTGCACAGAGGTATACAGGGAAGTCTTCAGAGCTCCTGACCTCTGAAAGTTTTCCCTGAGCTGTAAGGTGAGACAAAGTACAATCAAGTCAGTGCAAAACCAAAGTGAATGACAGCACTGAAGAGGATTCTAATCTCCAGGCTGTAATCGTACGATTTTGTTTTTCAAGGTGAAATCTTTTATCTTTGGAGATAGTGTATCTTAATTAACTAATTATTTGGGCTGATGAAAGTGCCAAAAAAAAAAATGACCAACTGCAGTAAGAGTGCAACTTTTTGGGAACTATAGGAGCACAGATGTAAAGCTTAATTTCAGAAAATGTCCAGAGTCCTTTCAGTGCACGTAGGAAAGCTAAGGACATTTGGATCTTTTAGGACAGATGGTCATAATGTGTATATATAGGCAGGAATCTGAAGTACAGGAACAGAATGGAACTTAAACTTTGAGTAGGCTTTAGAGCAACTAAAATTTGCAGATTTGGCTTGTTGACTGTTAACAATGTAGCCTATCACAGCGGGAACTTGTTAGAGAAATAAAATCCATAGGGGTCTAAGACATAATAAGTGTTTTTTCCTTAGGCTTTTCAACAACTTAAATCTTGGTAGTTGAACGGACAGAGTGACCCAGTGCAGATGCAGATAATGAGTTTGAGGACATGCTGAGCACTGTCTGCACGTAGCCATTGCAACAGGAGAGCCAAGCATGGTCCTGAAGTTCAAAGCATTGCTTCTTGTACTACCTGGATACAGATGTTGATGTGCTTGCCTACGTGATACCAAAAAGGCTTCGGTCCTTGGTAGAGATCTATGATTTTTTCCCAGGAGTTAAGAGAAGTTTGTGATTGCAAGTTGAATTGAAATATTCCTGGAAGCCACCACACGTTTTAAAACATGAGAGGCCAAAAATTTGCTGTGGGCAGTCTGGTGTAACTGCAATATGAGCTGAGTGTCTCGTAGAGTTTCCCTTTGAGTGAGCCTTTTGTTTTGTGAGTGCTTTGCAACTTTCCAAACAGTTGATACAGATGCAGTTTGGTCCCTAAGGCCTTGGCTGGCAGGACCAGCCTTTACCAACCACCCTTCTGCCAGAAGTACCAGTTCTGAGTAGTTTTGAAATATTTGGGCACTCTTTAGGAGTCTTGGATTAACTTCTCCCAAGTGCTGATGCTCAAAGGAATTGGTAGCAAACAGGTGAGAGTGGGTTTGTTTTATGATACAAAGAAGATGTTTTCCTCTATGCTGCATACAACATAGCAACTACCAAAACTGAACAGTAATGGAAAGGAACTGCAGTAGCACCAAAATGTCAGGGGCACATCGTCTCCTACACCAAGACATTTATAGTAATGACAGCTACTGTCAGAGAATATTGTTTTAACAGAAGTCTGGTCTAGACAGTGATTTTTTTTTTTTTAAATGCAAGCAGAATGCTGAAACAGGGAAGCCCTTTCTGTTTTGGTAACACAGCTGTCATACTGTGAATGACAGTCTTGTGTGAGAGCATTGTTTATAATTTACAAAGCAAAACCAAAATTCAATTCTTGTCTTCTCCCACATATACTTTCATTTTACTGGAAGATTATAACTAAGAACTGACAGTAGGATTTTGAGGCTTTCAAATCTAAATTGAAATCGAGCCCTGCAGCATGGAGTCAGGGTGATGGCACATGCAGTCTACTACAGGTCCCCATTGTGTTGTTTTCACCTCACCAACACTACCCTTCTGTGTTAGCACAGTGAACCAAATCATTGAGCTTCTAAGATGGGATTTAGGCAGAATTCACCCATCTAAATCAGAAATGCAATGATTAGATTTCCTGCCTCAAACTGCAGACTTTATCACTAAATACATGAAGACTTCAAAATGCTGGTTTGGGGTTTTTTTGAGTTTGTTTTGCATTTAGCACATTTATGGCATAGAAACAAAAGTTACAAGTTAAAATGAGAAATTATTTAGGGTGAGGAGATCAAATATGAAGTTTGAAATAGTTGGGACATCTGGGATATTATATTAAGTCTGAAGAGCTGGATTAGGGACTAGAAAGCATGCGAGACTGGAAGAGTTCATGCTAACACTTTCATGATAGGATTCTGCTATCACTCCTGCACCAAACATCTCATCATACTGGGCTGTTGTAAACTCTCTGTCTATGTTTGTGAAACATTAGTTAGGACAGACTATCAATCAGAGCTTCTATTGCTTTACGAATTCAGTGTTTTTTCACCACAATAAATTTTGAAATGTTTTGTCAAGTCTTTAGGCAAGTGATGAATCTCCCTCCTCGTCTGGGGCTTTGCAGATTTGTTTTGAATTTTTCATGCAGTCATAAATCCATATTATGGAAAAATCCACTGTCTTGCAAATGCACTCGTTGATACAGTTTGAAGTATTTAAAAGTTAGAGCCTCAGGCCAGATTTTGCAGTGCAGGAATAGTGGGAGTTCTGATATCTATAGATTAAAAACATTGTCTAATTTAGAAAAAAGAAACATCAGATATTAAACTGATTCTGCAGTAGAACAGTCCTCTCTGAGATAGACATTAATTCCTTGTGTGGATGGCAGTCCATTTGTACGTGCCTACCATTTCCCTGATTAAGGAGATAACAAATCTTCAGTGAAGTTACTGATGAGTCAGAGGCTGCTGATTTACAACTAATTGTAGGTTCCCCTGCTCATTGCAGAAGGAGTTGTGCCTCGTCTTGACAAATCAGAAGTAAACTCTTAATTGGCACAAGCTGTTCTAGCAGGGAAGGAAGGCTAAGAAGCTGACCTTGGTGAAGCAGACCCACAGAAATGTATGTTCCTGTGCACTGTGACACATAGGCAGTGTAATACCTTTATAATTGCAACTCAGCGGGTGATTTTTAAGTCAGTGTAGCATGCTAAGGAAGCAGCAGTCTGGACATTGTGGATGTTAAGCCAAAGTGAGCACCTAATGTCCATTAATATAGTGCAAGCATAGGTTAATAATTGATGCCATTGCCAAAACCTGTGATTATTAATTATTCAAGTTAATTTAATGCTTCCACTAGTAAATCATATTACATTATAACCACATATGTATATAGTAGAAAATTGTGAATTCCTAATTATTGAAATAAATTGGTTTATAATTCTGAAGTGTCTTTCCAATGAGATGATATTGCATCAGTTCATTGGTTAGAAATATTTTACAAAAAATTCTGTTTGTTGACAAATGTTGCTATTAAACTGGACTTTTACTAATAAGGCAGATTCTATTGAATCGTCCCTGAATATCTTCCTTTCTTTTTGGAAGGGCTGCATAACCTTATTTCATTGCCACTATCAAAGGAGATTACTTTGATAGGGAGGGAGGGAGGGAGGGTTTGGTTTAACCCTAGGTTTGGTTTGGCAAGCTGGATGTCATTGGCTTAGGGTTTGGTTTAACCCTGGGTTTAGCAAGCTGCAGGTGCTCTACCTCAGCTTTATAGGGCATCTTTCTTCAGTGGAGGCTGCCTGCTGCTGTAGGCTTCAATAGGGGGTGATGGAGAGCAGTATCTCTATTAAAGCTTGCCTACCTATGCAGGTCCAGACTTCTGTGTAAAGCCTGAGGAAAGTGCAGGTAGCAACCAGTAACTCATTTGTTTACTTTTGTGACTGTAAGATAACTTGGAGTTTGTCTTTTATCTTAAGAGAGTTACAAATGTACTCAGAGTGGTGACTGAGGACTTCATGTTGGGCATTTGGCATGTTGAAATAGCTCGAGCTGTTAGTGTGATATAATTGCCATTTTAAGTATTCTATATTATATAGACACTTCATTAAAATATATCAATTGATAAATTTAATTCTTTTTTTAATTAGAATGAATTTTAACCCCTGATTTGGAAGGCATTTCACACTTTAGTTCCATTTAGAGAAGGAACTTAATGCACTAGGTATGGGAATCATTAATTGTTCTCCTCAGAGCATTTTTAGGTGATAGCTGTAGACCTTACTTCCAGCAATAACTGAGCCATTGAAGCCAAATAAGGAATAATAGAGCCACAGAATCACAGAATGGTAGAGGTTGGACTGTCACTTGGACTGTTAGAGATTATCTAGTGAAACCCCCCTGCCAAAACAGGTCCACCTAGATCAGATCACACAGGAATGTGTCCAGGTGGGTTTTGAAAACCTCCAGAGAAGGACCCTCCACCTCCTTCCTGGGCAGCCTGTGCCAGGGCTCCCTCACCTGAATAGTAAAATAGTTTTTCCTTATGTTTAAATGGAATAAATTATTTCAAATCAAACAGGAGGTTTATGTTTGTATAGATGCTGTACAGTAACAGAGCTATCTGCTACATAGTCAGACAGCTGTTCCCTAAAACTCAGACATATGAATTACAATATGGCTTTCTTTGTAAAGTGAAGTCTTTAAGCCATCTGTACTTACCAATCTTAAGTATATGTCTGTTTTAGTCACACTCCCTGTGTAGTGTCTGAATGTCCAACAGGCAAACCATTAATTTTTCAGAGAGTAACACAAACCAGTGCCTTAGGAACTGCTGCTGCTAACATGTTAGGAAAATACTGCAAGTATTTCCAAGTCTTCCATACTCTGTGTCAAGAAATCCAATCTGCAGCTTTCTGACTCTGGCTTTGTCTATACCTTCCCTGAAGGCACTAATTATGAGAAAGTTTCAGCTCTAAGATGAGAGCCTTGTCCAATCTTTGCTATTATCTGGAATTTCATGAGCTCTTTAAAAAGCCTCTAAGGATCTAAGAGATAATATTTTAATCATAGCAGTAGCACTGAATTTTACTTACATCTCATAGCCTGAGACTTTGATGGCACCACTCATGTGAATGAATACCATTCAGACTGATGTTGTGCAGATCTAGATCTTAATTCAATCTATATATATTACAGAAAGATGACAGATGTTCTTAGTGTGGGATTGAATCTCCCAACCTTGAGGTATCTTATTAATAATTTTCTGGCAAAAGAGTGGTCATCAGAGTAGAAGCCTAGAATTCCAAAATCTTGTTTTGGCTATTTGACTTTCAGCCTGTGTCATCCCTCCTTTGCAAGTTTGTCTTATGGGGAATGGCTAAAAGAGAGTCCAGGGTGCTCCTTTTCCCTCTGCCACTGACCTGCTGGGAGACACCAAGAAAGCCAACTACCCTACCAGTCCCTCATACCCAAAAATGAAGATTTTTTTTTTTTTTTCACCTCTGTAAATCTTGAATTTGAGACTAGTGGATGTCAAGCACTGAAGGATATTTTTATTAATATTATTACTACAATTAGGCTCAGAAGTGAACAGTAATTACTATAGAACTAATCAGCTGTGTTCTGTCCTGCCCCTCATTGATGAGGAGGCTACATCACCACACAGCCAGGAGGACAAAGTGCTCACTGTGCCAGGAGCAAGAGACAAAGCTTATGGCCATGCCACCACTGCAGGGTACTGAAAGAAAGGAGGCAGCCTGAGAGGCTGGACAAGAGCCCACGGTGCAAAACAGCATTATGTCATGTCTTATTTCTCCTCTGTCAATGATGATACAACTTCAACAAAACCCTGACAAAGGAGTGTGTATCAGCAGATATGGGAGTTAACAGCCTAGAAGGACTATTGCTACATGTACTTACAGTGCCACTACCACAGTACCTTCAGAGGCTTATCTGTACCTGCCTTCACAGCAACTTTTGAGGCATGGATTTTATTCAAGGGTGCCTGAAGCTCAGTGAAATCAAAGTCTAGCTTTTCAAGGGATTTTTTTCACCTAAAAATGCAGGTAGTTGCTGAACGTGCTCTCCAAAACACTTAACTCCCAGCAAGTGTCCTAAGCCATGGTCTACCCCACATTATTTTGGAAAGGAGTGATGCTTTCTGTGTGAGGAAGTGTACTAATCACTTCCTCAGTGTTGATCTGAGGCAAGTAATGGCCAACAGGTCATGAGGGAGAACATGGGGAGGATGAGGCCAATTTTCTACTCATGTCTTTACTCCTTGGCAGTCTCTTCTTCACCAAATGCCCTCTGCAACTGCATCACACCACGCAGTAGCCTGTCTCTCTCTGAAGTACCTTGTAGCTGGTGATGATCCCATCTTCTGCTGTAAAATAGCCTCTGAAACAGCCTGAAAGCAAGCCAGCAGTCAAGAGACAGCTGTCCAGAAGACTCGTTTCTTTTCATACCTGTCTTACGGCAGCACATCTGGGAGGTAATATTGGCAATGTAGTATCGGAAGAAAGCTCTGTGGGAAAAACTCATTTCCTGTGCCAGCCAAAGCATAATGGGGAATGGACTTGTATATAAACAGCTGTATATTGAATAGTGATGTCAACATGCTAATATGCTTTCAGTTATGCAAGTGCCAAAATGGCAAAGGCAGATTTAGCGTGAAGGTTTTAGCTGTTTTCTGGCCTCTTTTCTCCAAGACACACTTTTCACTGCTGTAAAGTGATGAGGTCTCAGAGTTTGCTGGGGCAAGCAGATGGACCATCCTCAGCACTGATTTTTCCCCAGTGAAGAATAGCCAGTGCTCTGTGTGCATGTTGTGGAGAGCCAGACTGTGTGTTTGTGCAATGATGTGAATGGTACTGTGCTGGCACATCTCTGTGCCTCTCAGTGGTGCCTCTGTTCAAAAGAACTGAGAATTATTGTCCCCAGGTCAGTGCCATGCTGCTGTTGTTCTGCCACAGTCCATGGCCTTGCTGCTGTTTGCCTGAATAGGTAGTTGACAACAAGGTTAGAGAAATCATCTAGTTCTTGTAGAAATATAGATTAACTATATTTACCCTATTAGAGAAAGGAGATAGGAATAACAGCAGTGCTGACATGCAGCCTTGTTACACTTTCTATCCCTGCATCTTACAACAGCTTGAAAAACTGGGACTACTTTCCCCATCCTGCAGAAGGAAAAACAGAGGCTAGGGGTGAAGACCTTTCCAAAAATCACCTAACAAGCAAGATGGAGATCTGAGGCTGGAACCCACATCCTTAGAGGAATTTCTGTCTTGTACTCACAATGGTACTCTGCCTAAGTAAAGCCTGTATCATGAAACTCAGAAGATTAAACTTAAGGTTGTATATCTACATACCCAAGGTAAAGCATCCTCAGTGCTGAAAATCAATTCTCCTTCTAAAATAAATTCCAAGGTACTAATTTAACAGCATTTTTTCAAGTACCTGTGAACTGTTTCAGCATTTGGGAAAACAGGTCAAATATGTCAGGATTTGCCTGAACAATGACTGTGACGAAGAGGCAGCACTTAAGACTATCCAGGGATGTCACTAAGACCATCTCAGAGCTGCCTAGCCTGGCACAGATCCAAACTGCAGAGTTCAGGGAAATGTGACAGTGCCCACGAGACTGTCCAGAATGACCATGTTGCCGTGAGGAGGCTACTTTGCACGGCACAGGCTTCAGTTCTCATTTGCTTGGGACCGAAACCAATAGTGTGTGATTTAATCAGGGTAAAAAGCAATTCAGTCCTTTTTACTGAGGAAGAATCAGATGGCGAGGGGGAAACAGCATCTCATCAGGAGACTGCTGGTTAGAAAAACATGTGACAAAGTCAGATCAGAGGGCAATGGCTGATGTAAGCGTCCATTGTAAAGATAAATGCCAGAGCTGAGTGTTAACACAGAAACTAGCTATGATGTAATCTCCTTAAAAGCCCTTTTCCACAGGCCTTTAAAATGCTACTGCTGCTCCAGATCACGGTTTAGAGAACAAATGCTCCCACTGTGCTCCCTAACCCCACTCTCCTCTAAAAGACCTTGGCAGCTGGAACCACAATTTGCTCCTATTTGCAGGGTCGCACCTCAGTTCTATTGGGTCCCGTCAGCTTCAACAACAACCTAAGTGTGTAGGACTCTGAACTGAAACACTACTTTTCCTCTGCAGCCATACAAATTATACCGCAAGCTTAGCATCAGCCTTTCCTGGGTACCTTATGGGATCTCACCACATTTCTGTCTGTGGACCTTGGAAGCACAGAGCTCCCAGGCACAGCATCAGCGTGCCAGCTTGGGGCAGAGATCTGGTGTCTGCCGGGAAGTCAGCAAGGGAGTTTGCTGCCTCCACCCCTCTAATGTAGTTATGGCCAAATCCAGTGTTTGCATCTACTCTCAAGGAGGAGGCAACATGATCCAGAGGGTAGGATTGGCCGTGAGTCAAAAGACGTTTTGTTTCCTGGCTTTTTCACTGGGCTGCAGTGACTTTGCACAAGCCACTTCCTCACAATGTGCTTCACTTATGCCTAGGCAGACAATACTTTCATCTGCTATTATTTTTATTTTTGTCATGTTGATATCTTCATTTTCTAAAGGACTCTCAAACCAGTCAGGGAAAAGCCGCTGTGTAACACCTACCAAGACAGCACATGGGGTTTCAGTGAAGCCCACTGCAAAACCCAGACCTAAATGTGTGCAGGTTCAATAATTTCTAAAGCTTAGATCTGAAGCACACACTTTAAACTCCCCCACCCAATTCCTCTCTTTTTCAGTGGCTTTATCCAGCTCAAGTTTTTCTACTGGCAGTTCCAATTTTATTTTCTGCAATGACCCATGTACCTCACTATTGCCCATGACCTTCCGAAAACTCCTGCAAAACTGCCCCTTTCCTTCACTGCCTGCAAACTTGAGTCTTCAAAAGTAAGCATAAAGCTGAGCATGCTGCTTGTTTCAGGAGGGAAATATTTTTAGAAAGGGGCAGAAAACTATGAGAGAACCGAGAGTATAGAATAACAGCGTCTACAGTGTAAAGGCTGCGGGGGAGGGAATTTCTCCAGCATCATCCCACACGTGTTTTTATTATAGCAGAAGTTCCTGCTGTGTAGTGATTGCAATATACCCCTTAAAAGTGTAGTAGGAACATATGCACAGAGCAGCTGCATGATATAAACTTGTCTGTAACATAATGTGATAAGCAGAAGTATCATCTGCTACAAGAATAGCTGATTTCCACCAGTATTATTTAACCTAGTGACTCCACAGAATCACAGAATCTGCAACTAGTAGAGACTGAGACCTGTAGAGATTATCCAGTCCATCTCTGGAATGTATCCAGGTAGATTTGTAAACCTCCAGAGAAAGAAACTCCACAGCTTCCCTGGGCAGCCTGTGCCAGGGCTCTGTCATTCTCACAGGAAAGAAGTTCTTCCTTACGTTCTAGTGGAACTCCCTGTCTTCCAGTTTGTGCCTGTTATCCCTTGTCCTGTCACTGGGTGCTACAGTAAAAGACTAGCCTCATCGTCTTGACACTTGACACTCAACCTTTAGGTTCCTTGCTGGGTAGCATCTTCCTCCTGTGTGTGTTCTCTGTGTCAGGATCTCAGGGAACTGGTCCAGTAGAGTAGCTTTCTGGGTCACTGCTCTTTGGCGTCTGTGATAATCCAAATCCTTTCCATTATGTTCTGATTTACTGGAGGTGAACTTGCTGCAAGTGGATTTCCTCTGTTATTGAAGCTGCCATCCATTCCTGCTTTACGTTCCTGCTGCATTGTCCTGATGCCTCAAGTTACTGATGGCTGTTCATAGATCTGGCTTTCTGTGGTCCCCATCATGGGCTCTTTTTCCTCCTAGCTCTCTAAACAGGTAACAGTGTGTCCCTCACTTTAAGCAGAGCAGCCATAGGAAGCCATGGTGCTGTGGAAATCTCGTATTTTATAGTATTTGCTGTATTTAATCCACTTGACACTGCTATAGTGTTTGGAGCTCTCCATCAGAGCTTGCTTTATTTCTGCTTCCCATGGGGGGAACCACATCCTAACCATTGTGCCCAGAAGCTGCAATGCCAAAGCACCTCCATGATGGACATTTAAATATCATAAAATCACAGAATGGTTCAGGTCAGAAGGGACTTTTAAGGCTCATCTAGTTCCAACCTCCCTGCTAAGGACAGAGACATCTTCCACTAGACCAGACTGCTCAAAGCCCCATCCAGCCTGGCATGGAACACTTCAAGGGATGGACCATCCACACTCCTCTGGCAAAATATGTACAAGTATATGGCAGTGCATGTGACACTGTCTTCCTCCTCTAAGGCAGTTTGCTCCCAGTATCTCCTCTACATTATTTCGTATCTCACAGGGACCAAGACTGTAGCTGCAATAGAGGTGCCAGGAGGAAGGCAGTCTGTGCCCAAAGCCCTCTAAGCCAGCAACTAAATGAATTGGGCTATGACCATGCCTTACCACGGGGCAAAGAAATTGCCCCATTGCAGTTGTGGACAAATCCAATTTATCTTTCTTCAAGATTTAACTATGTGTACATGCTGCTGGCAAAGGCATCTCGTGCCACCACCAGCTCCTGTGGTTGAGGCTGGACCTGCTCAGACTCCTCCTCTCTTGGATCTACCATAGCTGAAATCTGGGAATGCCTTCACCTTCCCCTCCTTGAGTTTGCTCACAGGTTTTGCTGTGTGGTCTGGAAGCAGTGCAGAGGAGGATTATGGCCTGTTGCAGGCTCTTTCCAAGGCTGTGGCTGGCCCACTGGGGAGGTGGACTGAGCCAGCCCCTGGGGTTTGTGTTTTATTGGATTTGACCCAGCCTTGTTGATACCAGCCTTGCATTTGATGTTTGATGAGATATGCTCTTGCATCTCCCCTTTAGCAGTTCAATCATGGCAATATATGCTGTCTGCAGGCAACAACTGTGAGAGGAGGTTGATGAGGTGACTTTTGGACCTGCCAAGGAGACAGCAAAGGGCATCCATTCATATCTTCATATCCAGTATTTTCAAGATAAATCATTTCACACACATACAGGGGTGCCCCAAATGTGAATATTTTGCCTTTACATGTTCAACCAGTGTACGGAATCACAGTGCAGGGAAAAGGGAGAAAGAAAAAAAAGGAATTGATAGATATTCTGTCACCAACACTTCATAATTAATCCTGCAGAGCCACTTGGAATGCAAACACATTTTAAAAAACCCTGTTGGCAGCAACTTCATTTATATGGATGCATAAACATACCCTTTTATATATATACACTAAATATGTAAATCTTTGTATATATGAGTGTATGCATATATGTACATACATGCATTGTACATATGTATTGTATCCTTGCACCTGCTGACAGGGCCTGAGCGTTAGGGTAGGTGTGTGACCAGAGCGAGTGGAGGAGCTGCTGCATGGCAGACACACACGCATGGCTTTCTGCCCTGGGAGGAGGCATCACCATCCCTCATCTTCTGGTCAGCCTCTTCTTCCCTCATCTTCCAGGAAAATCCAGTTCTCCCCTAAATCCAAGACTGTCTATGGACATGGTTCAAAGGACACACATGCTTTGCCTGAAATGCCTTTTAGAATAACAGCTGAAGATCTATATTTGCATCAAGATCTAGCAGTACCACAAACTTCATTAAAAAGCTCTTTTGGAAAATGTGTTTTTCTGGTGCTGCTGCTTCTCGGTGTTAGCAGCCCTGACTACACATGTGTTCCTACCACATAGATTATCCAAACACATCTGCAGCAGTTCCTATGTGACCAAATATAGCAAAGAGGGACACTTGACACTGACTCACAGACCACTCCCCATCACCCCAGGTTAGGTAACAAAACCTGCATGTGGAGAGCCCACAGCCTCCAGTACTCTGGGGACTGAGCTCCTGACCTTCAGCTAAATTTGGAGCAAGGCTTATAAGCACTGTCTTGCTGCTGCTGGAACAAGGTCCTTCAGTGTCACCAGTCTTGTGGCTGGGTGAACTTCTACTAGTTTACATCACTTCTTACCCCTTTTTTTTTATTAGCTGCCTAAGGCTTCCTTCTGATGTGTAATTAAGTTAATCAGCATTATGTTAAACAACACTCACTTTGGGGTGAATTTACACTGCTCGGAGGGAGTGAGGGCTTTATATGAAAGTAGACAAGAGACCTCAGACTCAGCACTGAAATTGGCTTTCTCAAAAAAGATGTGGGCATGTGATGGGGCATCTCTTTGTTTCTCATCTTATACACAGAACAATGCTTATCAAGAAGCATCTGAGCCTTGGTGTTGGTATGTGTATTGCTTTGTAGGATTTCTCCTTGTAGAACCCAAGTTGTTTCACATTATCAGGGGACTCACTGAACTCCTCTTTTCTACAGGAGGTTGGACAAAAAGAGCCAAACTGCAACAGTTTCAAACTCCCTCTCCATATTTAACTAGGCATGGAGTGTCGTGGGAGTCATAGAATCATAGAATCCCAGAATCATAGAATGGTAGGGATCTTTAGAGATCATCTTGTCCAACATCCCTGCAGAAGCAGGTCCAGCTAGTCTTTTCATGTACTTTGATATCTGATATCACATCCAAACTTCTCCACATTTTCTGAGCTTTTTCCTGCACCCCAGTGTGAAAATGGCTGTAAGAACTTGTGCCTTCTTTCTGTTCTGCAAGTGGAGATGCCAATATGCAAGTTATATAAATATATCAAAGTAATAAGGCAAATACAAGTGAAGATGAGACTAGAACCGCAAACCCTTCCTTAGCTAGCAAATCAACAGGTCTCTAAAATATGTGACATACATAAAGGTTGCTAGGAACACATTGTCTGCATCTCCAGTTACTTTTAAGTTCCTACTATGACTGACAAAACACCCGGGAGCCTTAAAATAGGAGCCTACCTTCAGGATAAAATCCAATCTCACTTCCTAACATGCTAATTAAAAGTGCACGGCCAATTCAGGCAACCAAATAAGAGCCATGCTGCAGGCATAGAAATGGCTAGGCTTAGCCTGTTGTGAGTATATAATATTCAAAACAGGTAGATATCATATGAGGATGAATATGCCAGCACTCCTGACCTTTCTGCAAGAACGATAAAAGCAAAACAAAGAAGCAGGAGGAAAAGCAATTATCAGAGTTTATTTATCATGAAAGCACTCTTCCTTTTTCAGGCATGATGTTACTGTTGTGGAGAGGTGGGGCTGGGGGGACACTGTCACCCTTCCATACCACATCAGTTCACACTCACCAGCTGCTTGGGACTGAACCTGTAAGTGGATTGACATACTCAGACCTCATTCAGGATTTCACTAGGGAGCACGGGTCACTGCCTCCCTTAGCTATTTTCCGGCTCAGCTCTGTGTTTGATTTGGATTTGTTTTGTTTTGTTCTGTTCTGTTTTGTTTTGCTTATTTTTTTTTCATTGCTTTGCTCTGTTGGGCTGGCTGATGAACAAGCGTTGATGGGAAGGGATGCCCTGATGCAGGCTCCCTGCCTCAGCATCGCTGCTGAGGGCTGTGCAGAGACATCAGCTCAGCCCAGCATAACCTCCATCAGGGAGCACTTATTCTCTCCTGACAGACTTGGTGGTGTTGCTTTCAAGTGTTCCAACATTTCCATACCAAGAGTGATTAGCCTACAACCCATATTTCCATAGAAAGTAATAACTCTAATAAAAATAAATGATGAGAATACCAGAATTCCAAACTCTGAGCTTTATCAACTACAGCCATGACCACTAAAGATAACCTGAGGGTGTATCTAAGCATTCCAAGTCCCGCTTCTGTAATTCTGTTGCAGGCAGTACAAGTGTGTGTTGCTTTTGTAACATATACAAAACAATTTAATACTTAATCCAGAAGATTAAAACTACTTCATAACATTTTTTTTGTTGTTTTGGTAGCTGAGGGTAATTTTGAGAGAGACCCACTATAAGACAAGCTAAATAGAAAGCAGAGACTTCCTTGTAATTTTACAGAAACTTTCCTTCCAGGGAGACAACCTCTATTTTTGTGTCTGGACATTGAGGGAAGCTCTCTGCAGCTGAGCTAATCTTTCCTGGTATGCACATTTCTGGCTAAAGCTATGTGCATACAGATACCTGCTAACTTTAGATCTGGAGCTGAGTCTTTATGCTGAGCCTTCAAAACAAGTTTAGTCAAAGAAAGCAAGTGTGTAAGATTTCTGTAGTGTTGAAATAGTTTGTAAGATACCTTTGCTCTAAAAATACTGTATTATTAATTTGTTTTCAGTTAGTTGCCACTCACTGTATGTCTGAAATGATGAGAATTGGAGAAGGTATTGGCCCTCTTAAGATTAAACCTAACCAATATTTGTATTTCATACATTTTAAGGACAAGAGGAAAAAAAACCATTGTGCTCATGTGGACTTTCTGGAGACAGCGCATCTTCTTTATTTACTTAATTCTTATCCTGAGTCTAATCTCTTTAGTTGAATTTAGACTTCTTTTAGGAAAAATTAAAAGTCTACTTTAAACTAAATTTTTCAGTGAAATGCTCCACCAGAGCAGATAGACAGATAAGCACCCTTAATACTAATAATTACCGTATTTCTAATCTAAATATACTCAGTTTCCACTTGTAATGCAGTACATTCTTGAGCCATTTAAAAACTCTTACCAGCATCCATCACCCTACTTTTTGGGGAGGTGGTGAGTCACTGTTAAAAAAAACATTCTCCCAGAAGTGACTTTCCAGTTATAGTTAGATTTCAAGACATAACCAGATCTCTGACTTTTAAATCAGTTTGTGTTTGCCACAATCATTGTGTAGCTTTATAGTTTCATAACCCCCAACATGATGTTGACTTCAGTAGAATCTCAAGTCTAAAGTTATCACATCTGCACTAATACATCCATTTACCAAACCAATAACTTTCTCAGAAAATATCTAGTTAGTTTGACAAGATGTGTTTTCCTAAACCTATGCTGTTTAGAATCAATTATTTATTTTAATGTTTTATTAGTAGTATAAGAGTTTGATTGTTTTGGCAGGATTTCTGTCAGGATAGCAGGCTCTGACTGCTTAACTTGCCTAGATTATCTTCTTTAAAATGCCGTTCATCAGTCTCATTTGTTGTGCTGAAGAACAACCAAGTCTCACCACCTTGTTTTGCTTTGCAGCTACTTTGGCCTGCCTATCTTCCTGCCTTTGAGGAAGAACAAGGACTAGATAAGGAGAAATATACTTGCCCCATTTTTTATGATCTTGTCTAATTTTACATGACATCTGCTGATGAATGTGTTTCCTTTTATTTCACTGCAACCTTTTGTATTTGTCAGGACAACATCAGGAAGGTAGAGTTGGCCCTGAGACTGCCTGTTCCTTCATGCAAACATTCTGTCATCTTTGAAATGCCTTCTGTTCTGGAACCTTTGAAAATATCATTATTCAAAACTTTCAAAGAATATTAAAAACATTAGCTTTATCACAGCACAATAAATACTTCCATCACACACTGAAAACTGGCTTCTGCAGCTGACACAGTAATAAAGCACAAATTCAGTTGCTGAGATAGCCCAGAGTGGACACATTGTTAAAAGAAGAGTCAGAAACCATGAGTTCTTCAAATCATGCACTTTTTTCAGCCTTTTTTTTCTCCCATAGGAAAAAAACACCACCCTCACAGTCAATATGTGTACAATAAATTCAAGGCAGTAATATTTGCTAGACAATTATGATCATTAGTGACAGCACATGTTGAAGGCTGATGCAGGTGAGAAAGGTAAGCCCTCTCATGTGTCACCAAATGCTGAACTGCCTATAGATTATCAAGCAGTTGGCTTTATTATTTTGGTTGCTTCTTGTAACTCTTTACCTAGTCTTTTTCTAAGGTGCTCCTGCAGACTTCTCTGTGTGAATGATGCCAATTCTTCTGTAGATCATACAGCTGGAAAAAAAATTCTTTTTTCAGTACTCATGAACTTCAGGATTTATCCTAATGAGTATTAAACTATGACTATGAGTATTCCTTTTTCCTAATCGAACACAGGAGTCACAGGAGTTGGCAGATCACAATAAATGATGCAGGTGTGATGACATGTTTTCATTTTTGCAGCTATCCATGATGTGTTTATAAGAGGAAGTTCAGAACACAGGATATATCAGATCAAATAATTAAGCTCAAAAAAGAAAAAAAAAAAAGCCTTTTTCCATATTTAATTCCCTCCCCTACTTAACTTCATTTAAGGTGAGCCAAATACCCACAGAGTATATGTGGTTGCACACAGTGGGTTAAGGACCTCTTCCCCCACTGCAACACAAGGGTACTGCTCATGGTGTTGTCTGTCACTGATTATCCTTCAGGAAATGTGTCCCCTCAAAGCATAGGAAAAGGATTATTGTCCTGATATCTTAAGTAGATGCCACCAGTATTCCTTCTGATGCAAAATGTTGCTTACTTTGAGTGGTGCCTACATAGAGAGTTTAAGCCCTTGAGCAAGTAAGAAAAATGTAATAATAATTGCTTATATTTTCATGAGTTCACATTTCTTAACTATTCAGATTCAAAGAGAAAGTAATGGAAAAGAAGCTTGTCAACTATAGTCCTCTAAAAGCAATTAATAAATGTAATAAAATTCCTGTTCTTTTAAAAGAAATCACCGTTCCTTGCTCCAAGGTTATAATGATAGCAGCTGCAATACTGATTGGTAGGCACTGCTGCAGCTCCCTGATAAAGCTACCATAATGGGGTTTGAAAGTCTGCCCTTATCAGCATACCATCTCTCTCTCTCAAACTAAATCAGATGCAGGAGGAGATGGCAAATGCAGGGGGAGAAGAGGCTTCCTACAGGTAGCAGAGCTGAGCTTTTCTTTGTGCTGAGCACCAGGTTGCGGACAGCACTGACACAGAGAACTCAAGTCATCTGGGGAACCACAGCAAGAAATATCTAGTATAAAACAAAGGAGTTGATTTCTTGGAGAAAAGTGTCCTAAATGTGAAAGAGCCTCTTTGCATGTGTCTGTGGCCCTGGCAAGATGCTTTTGCATGGGTGACTGAAGCGTATTTGATTATACACTGTTCATTTGGGAGAACTCATGTGTTTTTCCACACTCCTTTTACAGCTCCCAAGTCTACCTTTTGTCCCACTGAAGAGACCTGGTGGCCAGGCCTGATTATTATCATTGCAGTATGCTGCGCCACACTAGTGTTCCTCTTCATAGTTGTCATCATTTGCTACAAAGCCATAAAAAGGTAAGACTCCAGATGCTTTTACTGTGCTTAGGGCAGTGCAACCTCACAGAGGCTGACCCAAGATTTGGCTGACATTTTGTTTTGTTTAAATACATCCTAAAGGCAAGATGCACCCTGTAGTCAACATATGTTTGCATTGGAAAGTCACTTTATGTATCATAACCTGACTATGTAAAGGGTGTTGTTCAATGCACAGTCATAGGCATGAAGAAGAGAAAAATTAGAAATGGGACAGAGCCACAGATTAATAAAAACATTCTTGAAGTCAAATTGCTGCAGGTTGCAGAGGAATGTGGATAGCATTGGTTTGGCAAAGTGTAGAGTTAGGAAACACTGTCCTATTCATTTCTGGTAGTGTTCAAAATGTAGACATGGGATGTGGGATTTTTGGCCCAAACCTAGGACTAACTGTAGCATTTCAAATTCATGCAAACTCTTTTAACTCAAACCCTAGGGTAATTAATGTAGTTTTGCATTTTGAGACTACTCCTAATTTATTCTTGCTTCAGATTTAAAACCTGTGTCTTTTAATGTTAAAGTCTACGTGCAACATGATGTGTAGTAACCATTTCAGCTGTCTTTGCAATAGGTGTGCTTGCTTAGGCCTCTGATAATTAGAAAGTATGGACTTCAGTTACACAGAAAAATGGGAGCTAGAGTAATTTCTTCACCTAAATAATATATTGTATTTCTAGTGGAAGAAGTTAAAACTTAAACATTTCTGTATGAAGGCTCCATCTGCAAGTCCAAAGCGTAGATTTAAAGAAGAAAGTAGCTTGTGGGAATTGTTGCCCAGATGAGAGGAGTTTTTTTCTCCTCAATTGGTTTCAGTATGGCTTTGACAACAGACCATGTTTGTGACTTCGTAGTTTCACAGTTTTATACCATGGGGGTCTTGGTCAGGACTGACAGTACAGCTGGGTGACCCAGCCTGCACTAGAGAATACAATACACAATCCATAACTCTCATGAGGGACTGCAGTGACATCCAAATTGCAGCTTGGATTAAATGATGGGTGTTTTTCAACCTTGTGATTTGTAAGTGATGTTTTGGGGAAAAATAAAATGCAATGAAAATGTCATGAAAAATGCTATTTTTGATTATTTTTTATGAGCCTCAGCAGGGATATCACAGTGGTGGAGTACTGCACATGCTTTGTGGTTGTCTGAAAAGTTTATGCAGGGTTTGAAGGGTAGTGTATCCAAGCACATCAAAAAGGGAGAATTCAAATGAGAAAACAGAAGTCTGTATTTAATTCCTTACTAAAATTACATAAGTATCTTTGCTATTCTAGTTTAGCTAAAATGAATGCTTATTAGCTTGGAGGAGTTGGAAAGCTTTCACTCTAACATCTTATAAAAAATCATCTTATGGAACACTGAAATTTTAACCCAATTGGATTGGTACCTCAGCGGAAAATCTTTTATTGTGGTTCTTAAGCTATTGGCAGCTCACAAGGGATTGGTCCAATTCTATATGGAAAGTTGTATTAGTTTCAAAAATAGCTATTGTATTTTTCTGCCTAGTGCCAAATTGTGAATGATCTCTGACAAGGCTGCAAAATATATCTACGGTAGCAGTAATACTCCAAGGCAACTTGTGCATAGCAAGAAATTACTCTTCAAATCTGATGTGATGCTGGTAGATGGGAGGAACAGAAAAGTAATTTAAACAGACAAATTTAGAGCTGTCTTGAAAAGGCTTTGGGGGTTAACCTAACAATCTCATGTTTCATGTCAGTGAAGAATAATATCAATACTTGATGAAGACACCCATTATTTGTCAATGATATGCATATCAATGTACAAGTCAGCCATTTCAACAGGCATTAGGCTCAGAGAAAAGTGAAAATTCCTCTCAGATCTTTATATTGTTGACATTCACACTGCTGACAAATGCTAAGCTGAAAACTGCTCAGATGGGAGATGGACAGCTATAAAGAATATCTTATCATGTTTTTACAGAGTAACTAGAGCATTTATTTTCATCAATGAGTCCTTTCTAAAACAGATCAGCTAAAAAGATGCCCTAAGGTGCCTGGCAGCATTACCTAGTAGTTAGGTTCCTTGATCTACTGTAAAAAATGCCTATTGCTAAATGCTGGGAAACAAGATGATTCACAAAAGAAGCATCTCTGACGTGGAGTATTATCACATATTGTTGAGCTGAATTGGCTTTTGCTAGTGTCCGAAATCCTTCACTCTAATTTGTGCTGAGAGGTGAGGGTGGCTAGAGAAGGAGTAAGGGGATTAATCTGAGTGATGCTGAACCCAAGAGTCCATTTGGAGTATTCTCAACCTTCAGCTCCATAACCATGCTCTGCCCTGTTCTTTTTCACCTCCTCATCCCACCAGCTCTCCTCTGCAGTCCTCCTCCCAGGCCCTCATTCATGCATATCTCCTGGAACTCAGACCTCTGTCATTGCAGCATCGCTGACAAATCTGTCACCTGCTTCCACTGAAGAAATGCTGAAGAGTGGAATAACAACAGTCATTTGGTTGTAGGGTGTAGCAAGAGTTAAATGTTTTAATAGGAAAGTGCAGGCAGAGATATATTTGCACAGAGCTTGACTCTGTTTTAGTAATCCCTCACTTCCATAAGAATCAAATTTGAAGTAGAAAGAAAAAGAAAAATACTATCGTGCTTAAGTTAAAATCTCATTTCTTGATTTCAAAGGGCCAGACCAAATCAAACTCTCTCATGTCTGCTTTCCTATAGCAGGAAGAGAGAGAGTATCCTCAAGGTATCATAACTCCACTGTATTTTTTTCAATATGTATAAAATCTGTTTCTGCTGGGGTGGTTTGTTTTCAGTTGTGAAAGCTAAAACTTCAACATGTCAACAGTTTTAGACAGTAAGACTTTCTGTGATGAAATGCAACCTAGTGAATTGGCGCTTTGTGTAAAACAACTACTTGAACCAAGCCACCATCCTGCTACCTCTATCCCTGTATCTCTCAGGGAAATACTCAGGTTCTCTTGACATTAAATGGTCATAAGAAATGCTGAACTCTATTCCTGTGAATGGATTGGATCTCTCTGGTCCATGAGAGAACTAAAACCAAAATGGGATGGTCAGCTTTAATGCTCAGAGAACTGCTAGACAGGTTAAACTCTTGGGAAGATATATATGGGGTGATTCTTCTAAGGTTTTTAAGGAAGCAGCCTCTCAGTTTCTGAGGTGTGATGCTGGAGCCTGCAGTGTTGACGGCTACATGAGCAGCACACTGGGAACAGATGCGTGCGGCTGCAGCGATCAAGTGGCAGAGGACATAACATGTGATAGTGTGTTGTGCTGCAGCAGGGTTGCACACAGGGTGATAGCACCCTCAGTTTGGCAGTGGAAGAAGAGCTATTTTCCTCAGTCTTAGTGATAGAGGGGTATTTCCTCTTTAACAAAATGAAAGGTACATTTTTTCTTAAGAAGTACTTCCATGGCATATTAGAAGAAATTTAAGGATTGTCACTTAGCACCAGCAACAATCACAATCTGTGATGTTTGTAGATTTCTAGGACAGACTTAATCAGTGGCTAGGGCTCAGACCCATTGTCTGATCAGTGTGACTTTCCTGCTCATTTCATGGACAAGAAAAATGTTCTCACGGTCAGTAATTTCTGTAACATATAGCAAGTGCAGACAAATAACTTGTTCAAAATCTGGAATTCCTCCAGTCAGTTCTCTACTATGTCTGAAAAACCCTACCATTCTTTCTCTTTCTCTGGAAGACTGTTCACAGCACAATTCATAAACTAGCACAGGCTGTAGGAAGATGGATCATTTCAGTATTACATAGCTTGTGGACATGAGCAAGTGCACAGTTAATGTCAGTAGCTCTAACAAATCTTCATCTGTAAATAGAAATGTGTAAATCAGTGCAGATTCAAAAACAATCAGTGGAGCTCAATTCATTTTAATCGGCTCTGGAGGTGGTTGTCTCTTAAGCTTTCTCTTCAAAATCTCCAGACACCTGCATAATAGTAAGACTGGAGGGAAGTGTGAAGTAGACACAGTAAAGAGGATTAACGAGAGTTGTTTGGTAAATAAGCAACTGAGATGAGGGAGAGAGGATCCTGCAGTATGTAATCCAATTTCAGCAGCTCACTGATGTGTTGGTGCCTGTGAGGGGAGTAAGATATTTACATAAAAGGAAAAATAAATCCCTATCTCCCTATGTAAAATTAAGGTCCTGGAGGCATCTCTCAAACCTCTAAAGGGAAAGCAAAGCTGAGCATACTCCATACCAGCTGATGCAGCAGCTGTGCAATCTGGCAGAAGGTGTTTCAGGTGGTTTTCCAACATGTGAAAGCCTGTATTTAGTATGTCCAGAACACCTATACAGTCTGAGATGACCTAAGAACAGCCCACTGTGCCTAAGGATCTGACTCCTTGGCTCTGCTGGATTTCAGGTAGGATCCACTCTCAGATGTACCACAGTTTGCTGCCGAAGACCGCTCTTGCTATGTCAGCAGAGAAAGCTGTCTCATGATAGCAGACTCAAAAGATCTAGTCCAACCCCCTTGCCAGAGCAGGACCACCTAGAGTAGGTCACACAGAAATTCATCCAGGTGGGTTTTGAATGTCCCAGAGAATGAGACTCCACAACCCAGCTTTTTCCAGTGCTCCATCACCTTCACAGTGAAAAAATTCTTCCTTGTATTTCTTTGGAACCTCTTATGTTCCAGCTTGTACCCATTGCCCCTTGACCTATCATTGGCCATCACTCAGAAGAGCCTGGCTTCATCCTCCTGACACCTGTACCTGAGGTCACCCCTCAGTCTCATCTTCTCCAAGCTAAAGAGTCCCAGCCCCCTCAGCCTTTCATCATAAGGGAGATGCTCTATTCCCTTCATCATCTTTGTGGCTCTGCTGAACTCTCAAGTAGCTCCCTATACCTTTTACTCACTATTCTTTGTCAAGCTACTGTCTTCTATGTGTCCCATGGTCTGAGAGAAGCTGGAACACAAAAAGTTCTATTTAAACATAAGAAAAAACTATCACTGGGAGGGTGAGGGAGCCCTGGCACAGGCTGCCCAGGGAGGGTGTGGAGTCTCCTTCTCCAAAGGTCTTCAAGACCCATCGGGACATATTCCTGTGTGACTTGATCTAGGTGGACCTTCTTCTGCAGGAGGACTGGACTAGATGGTCTCTGCAGGTCCCCTCCAATCCCTATCATTCTAGAATTTTATGAAATGCCTACATATGCATTTCCTTAAATAGGTGCTGAGTTCACCTTCAAATAATAATTCCATGGAACAAAACATTGTACTGAAATAAGATGACCAGTCATATTTAAGCTGTTTTAGAATTCATTGCTCAGGTGTTTTCTGGGGTACTCAGCATTAGTGTATGGTTTATGGAACCTGTATACTGCAAAGTCTTTTTTTCAGTAGCAGGAGTCAAGTTCTGAAATTTTATATTGTTTAACAAAATGAGAGATGTTCTTTTGAGGAGGAGGCACTGAGGTGTTCTAAAGGAGGGCAGAAAGTGGGACTAGAGGCTGTGGTAAGCACGTCCCATGGTGCAAGGATGCATGTCCCACTAAGGAGACCATGGCTCTGCACCTGTTCCCCAGCCCATTTTGTACCACTCACTCCCCCAAAGAGCAAGGACGATCCTCCACATGGCCATCTCCTGTGAGGCAATGACATTCCCCCAAAGAGCAAGGACAGTCCTCCACATGGCCACCATCTGTGAGCCACTGAGGCCAAGAAAAATCTAGTCCAAAATTGTTATTAGTTGCAACAAAACATGCTTTGCAATGTGGGAAGAGAAGATAGAACAGAGTCCTAAAGTTATTTAATTGCTTTGAACTGGATATTCACAGCATGGCTGGTGACACACAGGTCATAGTGGTTTGAGATTGTTAATTTCTCCTACTCTCCCTGACACGTTAGAAGCGTTTGTACTGAAACAATGACTTAATTCTCAGCAGATGCTTGGAAAGATGGTAACTACTCAGAAGATAAAGTGAGGTAGCTGGTGGAAAAACTGTGTTAAAAAGTAGTGTTTGAGTGAGAGACGCTCAAAGGGAAGAAGGTCTGTGGAGAGAGATCTGAGTGTCTTTAATGCAATTTGTTGACATCAAACAATTCAGCTCTGCAAAAGGGGTCAACCCCTAAAAAAGTGCCATTCAAAAGGGAATATGATCTTCATTGGTAAGACCTGGGAATGGTACTGAGGGCAGCTGAAAGATAAACTTCAAAATTTTGGAAAAGCATGGAAAAGAGTCACACTGTAGCCTGACTGTCTTTTCCACAGGCTGAATGTTGATGCTTATCAAGAACAGGATCAGTATCTACTGCTGAGAACCACTTTCCAGGTCTTCTGCTACCTCTAACCAAAGCCAAATATCCTTATGTATTGCTTAGCCTATCTGCCTAATCATCTCCCAGTGGTCAATTTACTCCCAGCCTTGGAATGGGATTGCAGATGATCCACTAATGACAATTTTAATACCCTGAGAAAGCAACATTTCTGCAGGAGATCCTATTTCTTCACCATCAAGAAATGAGTTCATAGAGTCACAGAATGCTTGAGGCACAGCTTGAGATCATCTAGTCCAAACCTCTGCTCTAACAGAGTCAGCTAGAGCAGGTTGCCCAGGTCTGCGTCCAGCTGAGATTTGAATATCTCCACAAATGGAAAGTCCACAACCTCTCTGCATTTGTATTTGTTTTCTTGTATTCTTTCAAAGCTATCACTGTTTATTAAACTAAATGCAGCTTTGCTTAATGAAAACTGAGTGCTAGTACAGGAAAAATCAGTTGTTCTTCCAAATGGTATTGAAGTCTGGCTGTGCACCAATTTCCAGGGTAGTATATGTGTATATATATATGCCATAGCTCTGCTGTATTCATTCGGCTGATTCAATGTCATCACTGGAGATTTTCAGCAAGGGATTGATAGTTGAAACTGCCCAATTGTTTTGAGGTGCTTGAAGATGAAGAAGGGTTGGTCTCATTTTTTAAGTAGAATAGCAAAAGCATTACTACTACTTGTTACGAGATTCATTTGAGAGATGAAGGGCTGATGAGTAAAGTGGATCACATAGCCTTTCATTCAGAGACAGCTGAGCCAAGCCACATGGATACTGCTGTGCAGGAGGAACGTCTGCTTTGCTGTTACCTGTGCAGTACCTGTTGCTCAGATAAGCAGCACAATCTGCTCTTCAATGCTGTCAGTCCGGAATTTTTGTAAGCACTACATGTTTGCATAACTATTATAGGGCAGAATTTCTCTCTCTTTCTTAAGTTATACCAATTTAATGTTCTACTAGGGAGAAAATTTCCACTCATAAATGGATAAAATGCCCTACTGTTTATCATAACCAGGCACACTGGAAGCTTTAGTCTTTAGTGGCCCAAGTGTTTCACAGAATACTCTCCTATAGGTCATTTTTCACTTCTTCACTCCTAATTTGGGATAATTTGACAAAGATGTCAGCAGAAATCTGTCAAGCCAGCATGGAGACTGATTAAACTCATATCCTTCCTCAGAAATTGACGCCACTTACATGTGTCTAAAGCCATTTAGCTCTCAAACTGCACAAAACCAAATCTTTGTGTATACATCAAGGTATACAGGACTTGCCGGTTGCTCTGCCTCTGTATGGACGCGCCTGGTTGCACACCTAGAGCATAGGAAGGCTTGGGTCCACCCTGTGCAGTCCACCTGGGTTTGCACTTATCCTGCAAAGAGCAAGGTCTGACTCTGCAGACTTTTCTTTATGAGTGGAGAACGTCAGAAACAACTGCTTAGAAATAGGTAGTCTTAATGTAATTGTTGGCAGAGATACATTGCCTCAAATGCAAAGTTATATAGATAGTTGCAAAGGTCAGTTCATTTTAGAAGTTTTAATTTTCTTCTCAACTCCTTGCATATATTGGTGTTGCAGACACTGTTCTGTTAAAGACATTTCTGCATTTGGGTTCATCTGCACAGAAATTAATCACTGCTGTTTAAATGATTCTGTGAAATAGCAGTAGCCTGTTCTTCTGTATGGATCAAGCCCATCATCAGGTTGCTGCCTCTGTTTGCAAGGGATCAGATAGCAAGGTAGTTACCTACATTCAACAAAAAATCTGGGCACAAAGCAGACCCAGCTTTGTTTGAGGGATGGAAAACTCCATTGCCTACAATGGCAATATTTACAGTCACTTGGCTGATAAGAGACATACTACCTCTCATCAGTGAAAAGTGAAGAGCAGCCCTTGCTCACCTCCTCTCTCTGCCCTGTATTATACCAACCCCATGTTTTTCCAGTACGGACACCCAGATGGAGCACAGGGCACCAACAGCCAGACAGTTTGCGGAAATGGTAAGGGACTCCTATACCTTTTCCCTCATCCATTTACCTCTCCAATATATATATTTTTTTTTTTTTTTTTTTTGTAAGGACAACTTCTAATTGCGAGCTTAGCTTAAAATATGCTTTATTTATGAGGACAGTCCTTTGCTTAAGAGTCTTTTACCGGCTTCACTGAGCAGAAGCGGGCAGGTAGTTGTCATGTTCAGTGTGTGTGTTTAGATGTGTTGTTTGTATAAAAAAGAGCAAGGCATTGATCAGGATTGGCACAGCTGGGCACTTGAGAAGCATGTTTCTTCAGATTTCCTAATTAATAGATGTTAAGTAGCTTGAAGATAGAATGCATTGAAAAGTCATAGGTATTCAGTCTATCCCAGAAGGGATGGAGAATTTTAAAAGGCTAAGAGAAAGATCTGAGTTTGGGCTTCCACTGGTGTTTTTGTACTACTGAGTGGCAGATAAGCTGTGGAGTGTTTGTTGCCTTCGTGCCAGCACCGGTAAGAATGTACATGTCTCAGTTTTGTGTGGATGACAAAGAGCTCTCACAGGTCTGTGCAGGAAGGAAGGATCAAACCTGCATGTTCTTTCAGCTCATGGGCACTGAAAAGAATGTGTGCAGTCCAGTTTGAGGGCAGCCTTAAATTTTTGTCTAGCATTACACAAGCTGGATGACTTTGATTTCAGTGAGACACCAGCATAATGCCACTACTGCAGTAATGTGTCCAGCCTGTGCGAGTCCAGAGGATATTCACAGGAGGGCTCTGGGAAATGCTGCTCTGCTCTCCCTTCTGATCCGCATGAATTTGGGAAAAAACAAAGTACAAGAGTGTACCACCTTCATTATTAGCTGTTACCTGTTCCTAGCCCAGCCATTGCCCAGACCTAGGTGATGGTAGAGCAGCTCACCCCATATACAGCTCTGACCACAGGTATTGCCTTAATCATTGATAAACAACTCCATGGCAACTGAGGCAGCACCCAAAGTTCAGTAAAATTGTTTCTATTGTTAATTGGTTATTTCAGTTCCCTGAAGCAGTCAGTATTCTGTCTTTGATGCTCCAAAGTGGCAGCCTAGACATTTTAGTAACATGAGACTGGAACAAGGCCCTTGGGTCACCCTATCTTGTCCCCAGTATTATGGGCATTGTGACATTGGATCGTTTTTCACAAACATATCAGTATCTTTGAAGGTTGTGTAGTTTTCCCTCTCTTTTCTCCCTCCTTCAGTTCAAACCATTATTATTCTGAGAGTAAAATAACTTTTTTTGCATCTCCAGCTTAAATTTACCCATGGCTTCTTCCAATTTCTTCCTTTCAAATATCTTTTTCTTTTTCTAGTGTTCCCTGAGACCAATCCCATCCCCTCTTCATAAGACTGGATTGTTCAAGCTTGCTTATTGTCTTCTATAAGAAATTAGGACAGAGGTAAATTACAGACTTGTTAGAGCAGATGATACCTAATGCAACATAATTAACATATAATCACTGTTATCTGGGTGCTACCAATATCCTAGGCTGACAGTCCCAGGCCATTTCTGCATTGCTTGGCAGGCTGTGTTATGCCATGAACTGAGCTCTATAGATGTACCTTAGCTGCCTACACTGCTCTGTGGCACAACAGGCCTTTGGGGACAGGAATATGCCCAGCTCATCTCCAAAGGGCACTGCCAGCACACAGCACGCTGACAGACAGGCAGGGCCAAGGCTGTGGCCATCCTTCAGCTACATTTTGGCTTTACTCAAAGCAGGGTGCTTTCATTCCATACATTTAATGTCTGTCCGTGTGGTTTTTTGGTTTTTTCTTTTTTCATTTGGTGGCTTTTTTCCAGGCAACATAAACCCATTTTTTTACATTAGGCCCATTCATTTTTTTTTCCCTTTTGTCATCAAAATTATCGATGATGTGTTCCACACTGAGAATAACAAATGGAATACATCATCTGTAATATCTCTCCAATCAAAAAGAGCTTTTAAAGATCATTGCAGAGAATGCAAAAATGGACTGTACTGAGAGGGATCACTGAAAGAGTTTTATTAATTATGCCAGTTAATAGTCCAGTATCCTAATAATAAAGTTGCTTCTCTTCCTTAAGATTGGTTTTGTGAAGGAGTTCTGAAGTTAGTTTAATTGAGAGCCTAGTAAGAAATGTGATACATCAATTTAGTCTCCCAGGGACAGATCTTCCTCTGTAACATCAGAACAAATCCTCCTCAAGTCTAAAAAAGTCTGTGGAATTACTCTGACTTTGCACTGCTGAAAATAAATGAAGACTAAACTCCATTTCTCAAATTTCACGAGTAGTTCAGCAATCTAGTGCAATTACTTGCAATCTGAACAGGCCAAATCCTCCCTCCAGATATAACTAGAATGACTTCAACAGACTGGGATAGGAACTTCTACAGAAAGAATTCTGTCCACCACATTTTGCAGCCTGAGCGCACCAGCTCAGGCAACTTCTAAGTGCTGACACATGGCTGCAAAGCAATTCTATAAGGATTACTTTTTTTCCCCTGAGAGAAGTACTCAGTAAATTTTAGATCTTCATTCTGTAGACAGCAAGGAGGATTTGACTATCACAGGGTAACTTGAACTACCCCGAAACAGAAATCACCCATATGCCTGCTGGGCTTGCTTAAATATATTCCAGAAACTAGACAGCTAAAAATGGCTGTGAGGGAGAGCTGAATTAGCCATAAATTGCAGGCTTGAAAATGCTCATGTGAAGAGAGAAAAAGAAACTCTCCTTAGGAGACGATATCTTGAGGTTAGATCAAAGCCTGTTGCTGCATCATGACTTGCAATACTAGGAAAGAGATTTTCCTCTTTTGCATAATGGTCCTAGCACTGTGCACTTGTACAGATCTCTCCTTATCCACACAAGAGACACTCAAAAGATCTCAAGATGTTAAAAATGCTGTGATTACTTTCTCTTGTAAATTGTGTTTTTCAGCTGACCTGTAGTTTTGTCTGGCTAAGACTAAACTACTGAAAGATACCTAAGGAAACAATGGGGTTTTTCTGATTCACAGAAGACACTTTTTTGTTTTCATAAGGAGCAAAGGTGCAATGCAGCTTGAGGGAGGAGACTTCCATTAAATGTCCAAATCTGAAAGTAACCCAATATGCATAGTCCTCCCAAATGGTGCAGGTAATATCATCCAGGTTACCTATAAAACTTTCTAGTTTGGAAAAGTGAGTCAAAAACATCACACATTGGGATTATAAGTAATAAACACTGGAGCAAGACAGTTTATTTTTTTCTTCTAGATGCTGGACTATCTAACTTACTAGACTGGAGATGGAAATCAGGGAATACATGTAGAAACCTTGGGAGACTGAGAGTATCGAACATTAGTCCTTGATAAACATTGAGTAGTAGTGAGTGCATTGCTAAAAGCTGCCCAGATGGAGCTGCTTTTTATTATCATTGTAAAACACTTGTTTTGTATGTGGGAGGTAGTTGAGCCAGTAACCTCTTCTTACAAGTAATGAACAGTACACTGCTTCTTTTCTGGACAGATATGTGGTCACATGTGGCTGTTAACTAATTTAATAGGGAAAAAAAAAAAGTTTCAGAGAATTTTCATTGTTAGGATTTCTTCTTCGATTTCTATCTTTACATTGTCAAATAAATAATATCCAGACCAATTTTTTCTAGTCATTCTGAGACAGTCAAAGGAAGAAGTCAGAATGTGACTCTTTTTCCGTGACTCTGAAAACTCCCTCTGGAGAAGGGTCCTTCTTTAACATGAGCACCATATGTCTGGGCCATAGCACCAGGCTGGCTAGCCCAGGTTTGTCATTAGGCAAGGTTCATTGTTAGCAGCTGCTCACAAATTTGATGGCTATGTCCCAGAAAGCAACCGTTGTCAGTGCACTGAGCCCGTCTAGCAGGGGTCCTAGTCACTAAGTAGTCTTAGAAAGGAAGTACATTTCTCCCACCAATTGCTGTGGTGGAAACTGATTCACCTCTGATGGGCAGCATGAATCAAATGGCTGTCCCATGAACACCCTCAGTACTGAAATGTAAGCAGCCTCCATTCACTTTCATGTTTGATATAAACATTCAGGGTATCCAGAAAGGTGGTCTAGTAGTTGAGCAACATTACAAAACTTGTTCTTCCATTCCTATCCTTTGTCTGCTAAATAAAGATGTTTATCAAGTGTGACTATAGCCCACACTGGCTGGGCTTCTAGCAGATAAGTCTGGCCAAGAGCTCTGAAAGTAGTTGCCAAAGGCAATGCTAGCATCCTAGCCCAGGAGGTGAAGCTGCATCAAAATATATTTACCAGATATTTACCCTGTTTCTTTGACAACTTTTGTAACCAAGGAAGATGCTGCTAAGGTTGTGTCTTTACTGGTATATAGTTAGCTTGGATAATTCTGCAGTGTGCTGGGGGCTCATCAGGATAGACCATTCTGTGAAGCAAAGGGGTGTGTCCTATGAGATCAAATTTTATTGAAAGTCATTAATTTTTATGTGTTGATAATGAAATATTCATCGGTGTAGAGAAGAGCTTTGAAGCCGTTGCATGTAGAAGCGATCCATCTGCAGCTCTCTCATCAGCACCTTCCCCTCTGCTGCTTTGCCACGGGGACTTGCAGCACACGAGCAGCTGGCACGTGCCACTGCCAGAGCAGGAGAAGCAGACAGCCTGCAGGGATGCTCACTGGAGTGCTGTGTCCAGTTCTGGGCTCCTCACTTCAAGACAGAGAACTTCAGGAGAGAGTGCAGCAGAGGACTACCAAGATGATGAGGGGACTGGAACATCTCTGTTATGAAGAAGGGCTGTGAGACCTGAGCCTGTTTAGCCTGGAGAAGGGAAGACTGAGAAGACCTTTATAAACACTTATAAATACCCAAATAGCGGATGATGAGGATGGGGCCAGTCATTTTTCTGTAGCGCCCAGTGACCTGACAAGGGATAATGGGCACAAGCTGCAACACAGGAAGTTCCACTTGGATGTGAGGAGAAACTAACTTTGCTGTGAGAATGAGGGAGCCCTGGCACAAGCTACTCAGGAAGGGTGTGGAGTCTCCTTCTCTGGAGGCTTTCAAAACCACCTGGATGTGTTCCGGTGTGACCTAATTGAGGTGACCCACTTTATCAGGGAGTTGGACTGGATGATCTGTAGAGGTCCCTTCCAAACTCTCCAGTTTTGTGAATCTGTGGCTCTGTGATTCTGTGGCAGAGCTGCTTACTGGTTGCTTATCTTTTCCCATAGCACAACCCTGTGCTGTGACAGGCAAAAGTGAGTCAGCCCATAGAGCTTTATGGGCAGCTTTGGGTGGCAGCTTTGTTTATGGTAGGAGCTACCTCTAGGTGCTTTGAGAGGAGAGACAGGTCCTTTTCATGTTATTAAAAGCACCTTCATCATAAGAACTAAAAATGCAAAAGGATTTTTGGCACAGCTGTGCAAAGGCAGTACAGAGGTGCCCCAGAACTTTTGCAGTTGGTAAAATCTCTCTCAGTTGTTACTGATACCCATGCATGTCTCTTAAGTACTATTTTCAATTTTGTACTACTGCTCAGGAAAGAGTGTAGTCTTGTGAGCACTGGGCGTCTCCTCCAACAATGCACAGCAGGGAAGGCAAAGTGGCCTTTATTCCTCTAACTGCATTTTAAAAGAATGACACTCTATTCCTGTTTTGTAAGAAACAGGGTAGGTGTTCCCTTGGAGGATAACCCAGGACAGCAAATTCTAAGTGGAGCCAGGTGTCTCCTGGTAGTGCTGAATTGGGTATGATAGCCCTGGAAGGAGGTGAATTGAAGATCCCTTAATTTCTCTAACAGCACATAGTCATCCCTTGCTCTCTGGGGTGCAGGCTTCCCTGGGTTCTATCCTTCCTAGATGCTGGCCAGAGCAAGCCAGCATTCAACAGAGAGACTGTTACTGACGTTAAGTAGTATGAAACAGGTTTTTAGTGCTCAGGCTTGTCTTAGGAAACCAGGTTTTATTCTTAACTCTCATGCCTTCCAAGTGCAAAGTACCTTGAAGAGTATGAGCATGTGGATTGTGTTGTGTTTTTTAAACTCTATTGCAGTTTATACTTCTTGATAAAACTTGTATTCCCATTTCTAGGGAATCTTATTCTCCTCAGAGTGTCAATAAGCCTATAAGTAATGAAGCATAATACACTCATAATTAAATGAATAGTCTGCTCAGCTTCTGCTTGATTTTTTTCTGAAAAGTCACATAAAGACATTTTCTTGCATCCAAGGGAGACATGAAGTGAAGCCTTCCTCTAGTACTCTACCAGATAATTGCTTTACAGACAGTAGGTCTATGCCAAATTTACACTAGTAGCCAAATCTGGCAGGGAGAGTCGTGTCAAATATACTGAGTTTTCTGACTGGACGTGATAAAGGTCCAAAAACTGCATTTCTTGGAAATTTTCTAAAGACAGAACATACAAATAATATTTGAATGCTCATGGTTATGTTGACCTTTGCAGACTGTTCAGAGAACTGGTACAAGCCAGTAAGACAAGACAGTATGAATTTCTTTGATAAGTAAGATTTACAGTGTGATCAGAACCTCATCTGAAATTTAAGCTTGGTGTGTGAAATACACTATTAAATGGTTGTTTGATGCTTTCTTGGTTTTAGGACTCATGCAAATTAATGCATGCATGGCGGAGAGGTCATTATGGACTCTGAGGCATCATTTCAGGCGTGTACTAAGCGGTACATAGTTGCATGTCCCTTTCATTCACAGATGTTTGGCATGAAGAACACGCCAACTCGTTTGCTAAACATCAAAGCACAATGCGTAGCAAATCATACTATAAAGCAGTACAAACCAGCTGTTAGCAAACAGCTTGTCTCACCGGCCACCAAGTGAGTATGTCACAGATATTAATAGTTTCCTACTTATTTCCTACTAATGTGAAACATCCCTTTAACCAATGAAGAGCAACACTGGAAGGGAAATACATAAATACATGGCCATAGCACTTTATCTAAACAGGGTATTGCAAATAGGAAGATTATACATAATCTAGTTTATCAGGCAGAAAACAGGATAAAAGAGTCCCCCTTGGTGTGTAAGAAGAGAACTTGCACCCTTGTATCTCAGCAGTCAATGACATTTAAGGATAAAAAAAATAAAGATACACAGAGCTAGTGACACAAAAAGAGCTTGTGCCCTAATGCAAAAGGGCAGTTGAAAAATCATAATAGGCCAAAATGACTTTGCATATTTAAATACGTAGGTCCATTTTAATCATTGTGACAAATGCATACAAGTCTGCCAAGCCAGTGATTTAAGTGATGTAATCGAGGCAAGCTTGATTACAGATCCATGCCTTAGTTTCCATGCATTTGGAAACAAATGAAGTGAAGGAGTTAAACAGAGCAGTCTCCAAGCATGAAGTTTTGTGTTTGCCAAAAATAAATAGATGCCTCAAGTAGCCATTTCACTAACCCTGGGCAGTTAATAAGGCAGAAACAGAACCTTGATAAAATCTCCATTTCACTCTTTGTAGGCTCTGAAAAAATACAGTTCCAACATAAGTGAGTGCCAGTGGTACAGCATCACGGGCATCTAACAGTTTCTGTAGAGAGGCCTCAGCATCAGAGAAGAGTCTCTAAACTGCCCAGGTCTGTGCTGGGACACCAGCCCAGAGAGGGGCAAATGGCAGCTCCCAGGGAAGAGAAATTGAAACACATAAAAAAAGTGGAAGGAATGGAAAACGACTTTCAGAGGTAGTAAAGAAGTCACTGGGGGTTGGACTAGATGATCTCTAAAGGTCCCTTCCAACCCCGACTATTCTATGATTCTAAGTCAGTCTTGGAATCACTTCTAGAAAAAAAATTAAATGTGGATAACAGTGAAAAGAAGAAATTGTTTAACATGAAAAAAAAAAAAAAAAGGAAGAGGAACACTATTCAGGGAAAGAAAATAGAACTAGAAAGGTACAGAAGCACACAGGAGACTAAAATAAAGAAAGGATAAAGGAAGGCTAAACAGGAAACAGCAAGTAGAAGTATCCAAAATGTCTTCATTTTTTGACGATTTACAGAGCTGATTGCCAGGGTTGGAACTGGAGGGGAAAAAAAAAACAAATTAAAAAAGGGAATTTTTGAAAGCAACAGAAATGTTTGAAGACAGCCACAGCATGTCTAGTAAAAAATGAGAAGTGTTGACAACAGATTCTCCATTCCTCTTGTCAGGGGTGTGGTGGGTTACAATGTCATGAAAGACAGAGCCACAGGATCTTGTATCAGATACAGAGAGGCACAGCATGTTAATGTCTGAAAAATGGTGCAACAAATCCTTAGTCTCAATAACTCTTTCCTTCCATTTCCATTCTCTAACAGCTGGAATCATGGCTAATATTAACAAGCCTTAATTGTTACCGGGTAAAAAGAGGCATACCGCAATGTAAAGTATTTTCTTTGAGATTACAAGCAAAGCAAATTTATCTTCCTGTCATAACTCTCCATAAATCTTTCATTAATACTTTGATGAAATTAAAAGTCATAAACTGTTTTTTATGAATTGTTGTTTGTTTTGTTAAAAATTGCCCAAGCAATAGCAAAGTAGCACAGGCTGACTGTTATATTACATTTATCTGGTTCTTTTTTTGCCCTCAGAAGCACCTAAACTCAAGTCACTAATGTCTGATATATGTGTGTGGAAAGCACAAAGTTTTTTGCTTCTGCTATGTTTAAAGCTTCTAAAGAAACGTCGCATCAGTTCAGAGAAGTCGTGGAGGAAACATTTGCATGATGTAAAATGGTCTGTTACTCAGGTCTCCCTTTTCAGAGTCACTTTAAAATCACAAATAAGGTGATTTTTCTCTGTGCTATGCAGATGCTTGTTAGTTTTCTGCACTCTCTGGGCATTTCCCGAATTGCCTTACAATTAACACTGGTGGTCCTGGACTGTGTTACCAAATGGTATAAGTGTCCACCAAACAAAACAGAAAGGATGGTCAGTGCTGCGGGCTGGTTGGTGACAGCAGGTACCATGTTTCAGTAACTGACATAGATACAGAGAACGTAGACATCTGTGTCTGGGCTAGCAAACTAGGCTTCCTTCACAGACAATGCAGAGAAACATGAATGCCTTGGGCATTAAGCATCTCATTTATTTTGTGTATCTGCCTTAAGCTGTCCTGAGCTGTGTTTTAAAAGTACCTGTTTCTCTTTATTGATTGTGAAGATAATCTGGGGTGGTCACCACTAATATGTGTATCCACAAATATATCCTCTCCTAGTGACTGGACACAGTGGTTTTATGGTGACTGGTGAGTGAGTTGGGTCTTCAGAGGACACAACTGGTCATCATCTCAGTTGGAATAATGTGGCACTTTGAGAAGAAAGGCCCAGGATTGCTCCAAGGCAGAGCCTGATCCAGTGCCCCAGCCCTCCGTTCCAGGGATGAAGGTGGTGGTGGAGGACTCTCCTTCCAGCAGCCTTCATCTGATACAACATTCACACCTGTATCTATACACTGACTAGCACAGGAAGACCAACAGCCCACCATGAGGCCTTAGAAGCAGACCTCTCACCTTCCAGGTGGATCATGGGGCTTGACAAAATTTAACTGTTGTTTTGGTCTGTGTTCAGAAAGGGAAAAATAGACAGGAAAAGTTGAGTATTATGACCTTACATGTCCTTGCTTTCAATCTGTATTGACAAAGACAATATTTATCTCTGTCCTTTCTTCTCCCCCCGACCTGCCTGTACATCGCCAAACCTGGGATCACCCAAGGAAACCAATGAGAAAAGAAGAGAACGGAACCAATCGGGCTGAATATGCAATGACCTCCTCCCAAAACAACAAAACAGTTGATAACAATGCGGCAGTATAATCCCTGAAACCCGGCCAAGGTGCAGAAGGTGGTGAACTTTCAAAGCACACACATGGAGTATGCAAGATGAGTGAAATAAGACAACAAAGGGAGCTCTTTGGCCAAGGACTTCATTTCAGAAATAACGCACGCATCAGTGATTCAGAAGAGAAAAGCAGGCTGCTCTTCAGGCTTGCTGCTTCTCCAAGAGAGGATAAACTCGCCCACCCGGGCTGCCTGGAGAAAAGGCCTCACAAAGGCATAAGCATTGCATGCTGCCTCTCATGAAAGCGATGTTGCAATGCCTCCCACTTCTTCTTCCTCTCTTCCTCCCCACTTTTCAGTTTCAATTGAGTGTCCACAAAAAGCTGCTGAAATGGAATCTTTTGAGGGCAAGGTGATCTGCCAGAGTGGCAGCAGGTTATTGTAAATGAGTCTGAGAATCAAGGGTGAGAGGTGTCACGTACGAGCTTCTCCAGACTGTGCAGTTTGGAATGCTTCTACTTAATTCTTATAACTCTTATTATTTCATTATTAAAAAGGAAACAAAGGTTTCTGTAAAGCCATCCAAGCAACCAAAAATTGCATGGACTTGTGACTTATCCCAGGAAATTCATCTGTAGTCTGGTGACTATGCAATTTCCATGGCTGAAGATTTTTCAGGCAAAAGAAATCAAAATGTAATATTTTAGCAATTAGCATTGCTATTGAAAGGAATATTATTGAGGTGCTTTGAACCTTATTACTTCTTAATCAGCCTCCTCTTTACATCACACTTTAATTTTTGTCTTTAAAAAAGTTCTTCCTTTGTGAAATTCTACACATTTCTCTGTGTTTGCATCATGCTCATTCCCCAAAGGAACCCGTACAGGAAGGATATTGTTTACATCTTGGCATGAATATATGGGCAGGATTGTATTGAAAGGACTAGCAGCCCTTTAAAATCCTCTTCATTCACTGGTTAGTTTCCCAAAAGTGTCAAGTCTCTTGAACTGGCTTGGTTTGGAGGATCACTTTTGAAGGTCTGGTAAGTTGGTTGTACCCACGAACTGAGTCTCTGCCTCTCTTGGGCAGAGGCTGACGATTGTGCCAAATTCAGCATAATAGCTTAGTGTTGTACTGTCCATGATATGGATTGCAGACTACTTAAAGCAAAGCTGAATACACCCAAGTTCATTTCATGTAGGATCTCAGGTTAGACTCAGTCAGTAGCCCTTAGGATAAAGGTGATGAAACTAGCCAAGGCGATAAGACTAGCTGAGACGCTGGTCTTTCTCCACTTCCTGAAAACTGTCCTTCGTGTCACACCTCCACGCATGTGTCTCCATTTACCTCTGTGCTGAAAGTAGTGATGCAGTGAAAGACAAATTCCTACTCTGGCTTCTTGTCTGGACATCAGGCTTTGGTACCGCTTGGTCTCTGTGTCTGTAACTCCCGGGCGCCAATCGTCCTGCTCCAGGGCTCGCTACGCCTCAGCCATCGTGTCCCTCAGTACTGCAACACACCAACACTTTCAGTTTTATATATGGATGTGCCTGAACTGCAGAAATCAGACCTGGATTTTGAATGCATTCCTGTCTGCAGTTGGTCTATTACCAGGATGTAGAGTTTGGCCTGATGATAGAGGAAGATGATATTCTGCAGCTTTTCCCCAAAAAAGCTCCAGGATGTTCAAGTCAGCAATGTCAGCTCAGGCCCATCTCTAGTTTTCTATTACCTGTTGAACAATAAGTTGTATGTAAATATAAGTCTCTTTTCAGTGATCAAATGAAATGCTGCTATATACCACTGTTGAGGAATTTATGGAGTTATTCATTTAGCTTCTTAGCCTGTCATTACTATGTAGAAGTTTAGCCACATAAAACTATTTTTTAAAGGCTAGACTTTCTTGAGAAGTGAATGCAATTACAAAAAGTGAAAGGGAATAAACAACCCTTTGCCCAAGAGTATGATCGATCCCTGCCATGTTCACATTGTGTGCTTGCACAAGACACAGTGATATTCTTAGATCCAAAGTGGGATTAAAATGACAGAATTTAGACTTTGAGTCTAGTATCCCAAATGTTGTTTGCCTAAAGCACTTAGCCCCAAAATACTATAATAAAAAATATTGCAAGTATATTTCTAGAATATTTTCTAAACTATAACATTTATTTTGGTGTAGTTACCTCTGTTTGCCTTTCTTTTTTTACTCCAGTTGTTTCTGCCTAAACATGACATAGTTTGAAACTGGTTGCATGTTTAGCTGAGAGTATCAAGTATGAATGCAGATGAGTTTAGCATGATATGGGCTCAGGATTAGCACTTTCTCCTAAAGGTTGTTGATTTTATTTATTTCCTAATACAGCTTTAAAGGCATGTTCTGTAAGGCTGAAATCACAAAAGAGATTTGTATCTCAAAATGTTCATCAAAATGTGTCTGTTTTTGCAAGAAGTCTAAAGAGATTGTCACTGGACACTGTCTGATTTTCAATCATGTCAACAGTAAAATGTCCTCACTGGTGCATGACATAACCCACAAGCAAACCCAACCCAGGCCCCCTGAAGTCTCATTGGGAAAACATGGACATTCAAAACTTCGTCAATCAGGGAGCAGGGCATTTCAAGGAGCAACACGTGAGGACTAGGCTCTGTTTTCAATTTTGCCATGGATCTGCTGTTTATTAGCAAGAAAAATTGCCTTTTGTGCCTCAATTTACCCACCTGTATAATCAAAATAGAAATATCAGCTCTGTGGCAGTGCTATGAGAGATATAGGTGTATTTGGTTTGCATAAGCAGATATGCATTATCATAACCAACATGCTGGTATTAAATAAATGTATTTGGGCGCATCATAGCCAGAATATTTCCGAAATAAACATTCCCTAATGTGCTTTTATAATCTGTTGGTCACAGAAGGACAGCAGCAACCAGGCTGGGAGCTGCTCTTCCGCTTGTCCAGAGCCTTCCCTCTCAGCACTCACACCACTGCAAGGTGGGTAGACATGGGAAATCTTGCATGGGGTAGTTTTGCCTTTAGATTCATGTCTGAGTACAATTGACTACATTGCACCAGAATTTAAGGTGATCTTCAGAAAGGCATTTGGAAAGGTATACTGGAAGCAGGCATAAGTATTCAGAAAGAGAGGCTAGAAAGGTAATGCCATTGAAGAATGATTTCTGAAGGTTGCTGATGTGGTTTAAGGCTGTGTATAACACTCTACAGATTACTTGCAAAGGTTTTACAAAAGAGGCTTTTGTGCTTCCTTATTGAACTATAATTAAATACAAGGGGAAAGAATAGGCTCGATGCATAAGGGCTTCACTAAGCAGTGACTCTGGATCGATCCAAAATGCAGCTTTACAAGCATTTTCTGTTTGTTTTTAGCCACCAAAAAGTCAGACGTAGAGAGGTCCTACCTAGCTTTGTTCACAAAATAGCCAGATCCCCAGCAGCTGCAAAGGTGGCTGTTTACTATGCAGAAGTTTACTGCTCTGCTCTGACCACCACCAGACTCGGAAAACTGCTCTGTTCTGTCTGAGGGAGAGCACCAACTCAAAATTTCTTCTCAAGGTTCACCACTAGCAGACACAAGCCAGGAATGCACTTTAAGAGCCTCAGCTGCAGGGTGTTGAGTTTCCCTGGTGCTCAGCAGCACCAGGAAGGTGGAGCTGCAGACCTAGCCCGGGCACCCTTCCTGACTCAGACTCAACACAGCAGTATGCCCAGGAAAGCATCTCTGCCTTGGATAGGTTCTGCAAAAACAGACACAGAAGGAAAGAGGAAAGTTCTACTAAGAATTAGATATAAATATATTGGTATATATCTATACAAAGACCTAATTGTCTGGTCTTGCACACCATATGGTCTCAGCAAGTGAAACAAGCGTGGTCCTCCTGCTCCAAACAGGTCATGACCATAGATGCTGCCAAGCGATGGAGAATCAGGCCTATGGTAGATATGTATTTACAATACTCCCTGCACCTGTACAAACAAAAATATATTATTTTAAACCGCAAAATAGTATGTTTAAATCAATGCATGAATGTAAATATTCTAAGATCTGCCTTCTTGACTGTGTACCACATGTACAGATGAAAAAGAATATTGTTTATAGAAATTCCGTATCAGTGGTTAAATGACTAAAGAGAAAAAAAAAATCATAATTAATGTTGTCATGCTTTTCAAACAAGCCATTAATGTATATTTAGTATTTAAGGATATTGCTCAATAAGTATGTTCCGTACCAAAAACTGTGTTGCATATACAGATTGTGCAGTACCCTATTTTAAAAAGGCACCATAATTAATTTTTATTTTAAATAAAAATGTACTTGTAAAAAGTTTCCTATGTACTGTCTTTTATGTAATTAATAACAGAGTCTATACACTGGAGAGAAATGCTGAAAGAAAGAATGGCTGCAATGCCTCTTTAGGCACTTCTATAACTGTCCAAACTAACTCTGCTTGCTTGAACACTTTCTGTTCTGGTTTTGGAGAAGCTTGTGGCTGCTGCTCTCACCTGCATCTGACTGGGTTCTGGTTCTGTCTCCCCTAGCCCTGCAGTTTTAGTTCATATATGCAGATATGCACACTGCACGTGCTTCACAGACAAACGAATTACACTCATACATTGGTACACCTCCCAAAGCTCAAGAAGCCCCTTCTCTTTATGCTGAAGGTGATGCAAGTTTCCTTACAACATAGTCTAGTTTAGAATGACTTATCTTTCACATAATACTCCATACCTTTGTGTTTTTTTGGGAGGATAGAGATAATGTGCACCATTTTATATTCTAACTCCCTGGATGGTCTTTCTTTTTCCATGCAAGAACAAACAGATATTACAGGCCAGTCCTTCAGCAGATAACACTGATTGACAGCAGCTGAACTCAGATCCTTTGGACAGGATCCACCCCTCACAGTTTAATGCCTTTAACAGAAGGGGGTGAAGGGCATAGTCTGTGTGAGGTCCTCTGAAGCCAAAGGGCCATCAGAACCTGAACCCTCCTTCACAACATGGCTTTTCTTTCCCCAGCCATAGAAGGAGCCTCAATTAACTCCCCAGGGCCTGCCATGTGCCTGAGTCCAGATGAGTAGTAGCCAGGGGGTAGGAGAATTTTATTTTAAACGGGAGCATTTTGGTTGCCTCTTATTTCCAGGACAGTATTCCGTAACAGTTTTTTGTTGGTCCCTTAGAAATGACTTCATATCCCAGCTTAAAGAAGTCCTTGAATGGGACAGACAACAATGAATTGCAGCAATAACCATTATGCCATACACTATAATATCCAGCAAGTTCAAAATATCAGACATGTTTTGCAAAAGAAAACTTCCACATTAATATCTCTCCATGTCCACTGAGAAATAAAATGCCTCTGGAAGGCATTGGTTATTGCTTTAGGCATGGGAGCTGCCAGGTGAACATCATCAGTACCTCCAGTGTGCAGCAGAGGAAGGACATCACTTACAAGACTACCTTCTACTACAATCACCTTGTCTACATGAAAAAAGTTTATAGTGAGGTGGGGGATAGTCTCTTCTCCCAAGTAATGGCACAAGAGGAAATGGCCTTAAGTTGTGCCAGAGTATTGGATATTTGGAAGAACTTTTTCACTGAAAGGGTTATTAGACACTGGCACAGGCTGCCCAGGGAGGTGGTGAAGTCGTCATCTCTGAAGCTACTTAAAATATGCATAGATGAGATGCTGAGGGATATGATTTAGTTTAGTGTGGGGCTTGGCAGTGTTATGTTAATGGTTAGACTCAATGATCTTAAAGGTCTTTTCCAACTAAAACAATTCTATGACACAGCCATGACTGGAAGAGACCACTGGAGAATCAGTCAGCAGAAAACGGTAAGGCACAGTCTGGATGAAATTCAGCCTAGGTCCCTCAAGTCCTACTAAAGTTAAAAATATTAGCCTAGAATTCACTGTAATTTGGCTGAGCTCTCATCATGCTTTAGTCATGGAATCGATGCATGAGATGTCAAAAAAGGACATAAGTACTGACGCTCTTCAGCTAGCAACGAGAGTATTGAGTGAAAATCTGACTAGACTAAAGCACAGGAGAGTTTCTCTGAGCCTAAAACTGGGGTTATGTCTTGAGCATACCTGAAAAAATTGCTAAATAACACAAACCACAGCAACTAGCCATGCTGAAGAGCCTGCCATAGCCTGGTGTGCTCTTCCTCCATAGACCTATCACTGAGTGCCAGCATTGTGGTACCAAGAGATAAATTAGATTACTAGTGTTTAATATTGAGAGTTAGCAAGAGGTTTCTACTGAGAGATGCAGTGTATCCTGTGATTTTGGTAATATACAATCATTATCAAGTGCATTTTGCTGGTTTCATCTGGACCCATGCATTGCTAAAGTCTAGGTCATTTCACTAGATGTCTGGTACAATTAGTTTCAAATTACAGTTTTCTCCATTTCTGTAAGATGCTCTGATTTGGGTATGCTTGATTCATGCAGGTGTAATCTTTGCCCCAAACAATCAGATGTTTAAAAAAACCCCACAACTGATGTTTTGGTTTGTATTTAACATGTACCTACTAAAGTGTTAACATTCTCAATATTGATAGGTATTTATTTTCTGTCCAAAATATCCCTTCATAGCTAATCTTCTATTTAATAAAGATTTTATCTAGCCATTTCCTTAAGGTTCTTTCCTAACTATTATGTCTTCAACTATTTTTATAGCACAGAAACAATTGTCTAATTGCAAGCTAATGAAAAGTTGCCCTTGAGAGTGACCCAAAAAAACAAATCTGGGAATATTAATACCAAGATTTCTGGCATATTCTGAACATTTTGTTGTTGTCGTACAGGCTTTAATTTCTGTGTCAATGACAAGACTTTAAGAAGCTGGCTAGATACATCAAAACTTCTTTCTGGCTTGTCAGTTTCCTTAATTTGAGTTCCCATTAAAAAAAAACCAAAAAGCCAAACCAAAACCAACCCACAGTTAAATGGCATTTATATATATCTGCCTGAAAGTAGTTTACATATCACCATGACTGAAAGAGAAAGGAAGTTTCTTTGTAAATAGCAGCTGGCTGTTTTGCTTTCTTATGCATTGATATAAATTTCATGAACTCGTTTTCATGTAGCACAAAAAAAGAACTCAGAGCTGGAACGTGAATAAATTTCCCTTTACGTTCAGCATCGCTTCCCCCTGCACACGCAAACAGAAATGTTCTCAGTATTTAAGTTTCATTTAACACAGCCGGAGTCGGAAGCAGAAGAGAAAATCTAAAGAAAAGTAGCAGTATGGCAGACACATCCCAGTGAATGAGCCTGTGAGCCAGAGACAGCCTTTCCTATTTTGATGTGTAATTTGAGGATAATTCAATTAGACATTTCAAGCAATTTAAACATTCATGCATTGTCCAGCACCAAAGCATGAGCTGCTCAGCAGCAAACTAGACCTGACAGCCTTAGCAGGCCAAGTAAAAATCCCAATGTTTACAATGAAAAGCCCTCACCTAATTGATGCCTACCAGAAAATTAAAAAGAAAAAAAAAAAAAAAAAAAAAAAGGAAAAAAATAGAAGGGGAAGTGCAAGGAGAGACAAGGAGGATGGGAGAAGTACCAATAGCAGAATGAAGGACATATCCTGGCTGGGGGCTTCACACCTCATTTGCAGCCATTTACTTAACAGAATATTTCAAGGCATATGTGTTCCTTGTAGAGAGAGATTAAAATACAAACACACCTGATCACCCATCTGCTCGACCTCTCCAGTGGGAGCTGAAAGGCAGGCAGGCATTGAGGAGCAAAATCTAAGGGAGCTGCAGCTGCTTGTGAAAACCAGATCTCTCCTGTCTTGCTCGATCACACTGAGGCATCAGAAGGCATGGCTTGTCCCAGCACTGTCCCTACACAGAGAAGAAAGTCCTGGCCCAGACCTGTGGCCCACTTAAAGACGACAAGGAGAAGTTAGAGAGCAGGAAAAGCCATCACCATACCCATTTGACATGGGGCAAGGCATTGTAGGGCTCCTTGCATGGCATCATGTGTAGGGCCTGCAGGATGCCAGGGGCCAAGCCCGGTGCCTGCTGCCATGTGCTCCCTGGCTGGAGAGCAGCTGGAGCAACCATGGGGTGTATGGTACCCAAAAAACAGGCATACGGGCTGCTTGGGTAGCAGCTTAATGGTGTTAAAACACAGTAGTACAAGAATTTCAGGGGGAATTTCAAACTGCTTCCAATGTGTTGTCCTTTGTGACCTCTGAATGCAGGGGAAGGAAAGCTATTTATTCCTCAACAACCTGTCCTAGAAGTAGAAGGTCATGTTTAACCTACCCATCATCTGGATGGCAGGCAAGACTGCTTTGATGGACACAGCTTTGGGCTGCTCAAAGTGACAGCTTTTAAAGGCAGCTGAAGAAAGCATCATGAATTGACAAGTAAAACTTTTCTGGCAGGCTGCATGCCTTTGGTATCTCTTCAGTAACTCCTCAGAGAATCTCTGGAGGAGAAAATTCACCTTCACAACTTTTCAGGAATGTATCACATCTATCCCCTCTTCATTTTAAGCATTATATGGGACAAATCTTGGATGACAAAACTCCAAAAAGTACAAACAGTATATGTAGATGCCAGATACAGTGGTAATTTTCCTTGAGCCTTTCTATTTGAAGACCCAGGGTTCAGTGTGTTTATAACCCATTCAATTGTGAACACGTTGTGCTGAAATACGCCATGCTGACTGTCTGCTGCAAACTGATCTTTGTCTATGGGTTGCAGGAGAACTATTCCATTCCTTCCAAGAGTGATATTTGGGGAAAAGATGTTTAAACAAAACCCAAGAGTAACTTCTGACTCTTTTATTGAGAATCTCTAATTCCTCAAGTCTTTGGAGAAGGAATTAAATTTGACAAGCAGATCAATGTTTTTATTGCCAGTTACAAGCCTCTGGTAATTCATTATTTCCCTTCTTTACAGGCCACTTGAACTCGACAGGTAAATCCTCTGAAAAGTCAGTCAGAGATGAGGTTGCTCTATCTCTGATGTTCCTACCAAAATCAAGACACTGAGTTTCAGTGAGTTCTTGTTCAAGTATGGATCAATTCAATATCTGTAAATAAAATCAAGGGTAGAGCTGAATCAAAGCAATTCAACTCATTTGTTTGAAAGACTATGGTTTTGGAGGATCAAAACTCTTTGCATTCTGTCCAAAATTAGCAGTGAGTTTTACTCGAAGTATTTGGAAAGTTAGATGCTCTCATCTTCAGATATCTTGGTAGAAACTGATTTTAGAATAGAAAAGCAACTTTAATGGAGTCTCAACAAAGACGAATCTTCCTACTCACTTTGTTAGTGGGAATGAAGTATATTTTCAGGGTCACCTTGGAGCTGATGATGCCAATCATGCAAATAAGTAGAGAAACTCAGCATGAGAAGTCCTTCAGAAAAATCTGCTCCACCATCCTCTTTCCTGGTACCTTGGGCAGTGCCTAGACAAGGCTACAACTCAACAGCTATTTAAGCCTGCCTCCTGCATGTAGACACACTGACACACACGTACACATTGTGCCTGTCTAGAAGTGATAATCAACTATTTGAAATTTTCCATGACAATTTGGAGTAAACTGTTTTAGGGCTTCTTTTGAAGCAAGATTTTCTCCCTGCTCCAGTCACTAAGGCAAAACTTGAAAATGATGGGAGGAATGGACAGGGAGATATCTCTGGATTTTTTTTTCTCCTAACTTTTTAAAGTACTGATCATGCACATCTGAAGTTGCTGAGACTTTACAGGGATGGAGAAATGTACCTGGATGAAGAAATTACAGATTCAACCCCTATGTTTTATTTTGTTTAAGCCTCATCACTTGCCATACAAATTCAGGTCTCCAATAGGAGTTTCAGCTGTATTTGAGCAACTCCTCATTTTCAGATTATGATCTTTCTGACCCACAGTTCCTTAGCTGAGGCATCAGACTATATGGTACCCATAAGGTCATCTGCCCTGGCATCACTACAAGCAGTAGACGTACTTCATAGCAATAGACACAGGGGAAAAGCATCATAAGCTTATTTTATTAATTGTGATTTCATGTACAAGTTGTGTTAAGATACCACAGAAGATGGAGCCAAGCACTTTTAGAACTAAAATTTACTATTTCTGAGAAAATAAAAAAAGCCTTCTCTGAAATGTTATTCACTATGCAAACAGGAAACTGATCTACACTAAGTTTGAGGGATGCTCTAAATTCAACATTCCCTTTAAAAGAGTTTCAATTCACCAAGATGAGCCTTGTGATGAAATCCCATTTGGTATTTCTACTGTGTTGGCTGCTGTCTAAATGTGATGAAAGACATTCTCCACCCATCACTGTGTCATCTGAACAGGCTCAACTTTTGCTGTCAGGACTTTGAGAGATATCAGTAATATTTCAGTTTCATTTGTCATATAGGAGAAGAAGGTTTAATCTCATCACCTGTGATTTACAAAGCCACTGAATACTTGAGGAAGGATTCTTCTCACCTAATTTTAAACAAGCTAAAAATGTGGTGTTTAATATACCTAAATTATCTAGAATTGTGTCAGCAGCAGAGTGAGATAGTACCTCCAGATGGCAATCCATCTTACCCTAAGTCCCTATGCCTGTTTGGTTATACAGGAAAAAATGCTGTTACAAAAGGATGTGGCTCCCAGAGTTTGAACTTATTGAACTTATTGATGAGAGGTCAGATACTGCTGCATGCAGGCATTGCAGCAGAGGGTTATCACCCATTCCAATGGTGTCAGACCCTTCTCCTAGCGAGAAATAATGCAAAATTAAGTAGCAACAATAATAATAATCATCTATAATCAGTAGGAACAGGACATCCAGTACTGGACAGAAAATCCATCCTCGTTCTGGAAAATGCAGTGGATTAATTAATACAAAACCAGATTTTACAAAATTTGAAGGAAAACACTGTGTATGTGTGTGTGTGTGTATGTGCATACATATATGTAATTGAGTTCACCCTGTGTAGAGAAATGTTATTCTGAAAATAATAATTCTTGGGCAGACAATACTTTTGAGGCCACTTGCACAATCTGATCAAGCATCCACTGAGCCAGACAACTGAAAAGCCTGCAATGCAACCCTTCATGTTAGCACCAGCACAAGCAGTGCAGGCTTCCACAGTAGTTGTGGGGTTACAGCTGCTTGGAGCCTCAGCTTCCCTCTCTGGGGTCAGAAACTCAAACTAGGACCTACAGAGGCCTGGAGAGCACACAGGAGAGGAGCCCATGGTCCCAGCCCAGCTTTCTAGCAAGGCCATCTCTCCAGTATTTTACATGGAAATACAGGTTGCAAATAAATTCAAACACGAAACCTCTCCTCCTCACAGCTCATTTTCTTTTTCATCTTAAGAAAAACTGCAGTGGCCATAGGACACCTCCTTCAAATCTGTTTTTCCATCTGTTTTTGAGCAGTTTCCTATTTCAGGGAAAACTACTCAGACATGTGAGTGAGGAAACGAACAGCCTTTGAAGTGACTTGTCTCTAGGGCAGGGGGCTGCATAATCTGCCTGAGCTAGTCACACACTATTGACAAGAATGACTGGAGGTGCCCAAACAACCAACTCATCCCTTCTGACGGCTGCAGTCTGTCACTGTCGCCTGAATTCAGCACACATTGCACAGACGTGCCCTTTCTCCAAGGGAACCAAGCAGCTGAAAGCAACATGACACTCCATCATCTTAGGGAAGCTTAAAAACAATCAGCACTGAGTTTGTGTATGAGTTTTCAAGGATTTTCTGCCCTTACATTTAATCATCAGAAATAAGGAAAAGTTAGAAAAAAAGATAATCTAAAATACACCAGCTATCAACCCAGTTTTCCCAAACATTTTTAGCTCTCAAGCCTTGTTTACTCCAGGAGCTACTTTGTTCCAGGAATCTTCCTGGTGATGTTGTTTGCAGCATGAATGGAATTTTCTTAAATAGCTGTTTCACAATTGTTTTTCAAACCTGGTAACTGCTCTCCCATTTACACAAACAACTCATCTATTCTGAAGTGTAATCTGCTTCAGAATATTTTGTCTCAGTCAGATTATACCTCAGTATCTCTAGAGGTTGCCTGGAAAATTATCACAATTTTAAAATCTTGCTTTGACCTGCATTAATTTTCAACTGTAGCTGAATTAAGACAATGACCTGTAAATAATGTGTGCAAATGAGAGAGACCATCAGCTACATCTGCAAACCCTTGGTGCTGGGCTGGAGAAGAGAGTCTCAAATATCAAAAGCATTGCAGAAGGTATGATGGCCAGTGCCTGATGCTGGCTGATGACAATTAAGGATTTACTGATGCTATCAGATCTGAAGAACTGAGGAGAGGAAGCAGAGTTGTGTGGTTAATGTTCTTCATAGAGCAGTGCTGTACATGTGCTGATTTCAGTGACTGAGCTCCCACGGACTTGGCTGCTTTAGGATCTGGCTGCTGGTGGGTTCTTGTCCAGGCTTTCAAGACCAAAGAGAACACGGTTAAATTTTGTGCAGAGTTCTGGGGCTTGAAGTAGATAAGAGGATGCATGTTACAACCGAAGTATAAAAGGTTTATCTGAAATTTCCTTTTGCATAAAGGAGCATATTTTAAAATTATTCTGGAAACAGAAACAGTTATTGCTTATTACATTCTACACATTTTATTCCATTCTTAATATGCCAGGAGACAGACTAAGGAGATGCAGAAGTGAAGAGATTCTTATTTGCAGGAGAGGAGGAATAAACCCCCTTCAATAACAAAGACAGAATTCATCCACATATCATATGATGTGACAATTAAACTAATATAAATTAGACCTGACATTTGGATGCAGAAGAATAACCTACATTCTACATTTGTTGTGATGATTCATAGCAATGAACTTGACCCAAAAATGCTACATAAGGGCTAAGTGCTATTAATAATAATCATTATTCAGAGAATTCCCAGAGGGATTAATTCAACTTCCTTTCTGCAACAGCTCCGGTCTCCTTCTATTCAGTATGTTCATTTTATTCTCTTCTAATTAAATGTGATTTTCTCAGCAGATGCCTTTTTTTTTATTATTATTATTATTGGAATATTTGACTCAGCAGAGCTGAGCAATGGGCAAGTCATCCCACTCACTGACTTACTGCTCTGACTGTCCCTTGCAGCCCCATGTGCTGCCTGCAGCCATCCTCATGGGAAGTCACAGCTCTGGACAGGCACTGAAGGGAAAAGCTGTCAGGTTTTGAGGTGGCCCACAGTGCAGATCATGTCCCCTTCTCTGGACTGATGTCAAATGATGACCACAAGGACAGCCCATGCATTCTTGATACAACTTTTAGGGAACCAGTGTTATCTGTATGATAACCGAAACAGGCTACTGGGTCCTTGAAAACACAACTAGAAATTGTTCTGGAAAAGGAAGGTGTTGGGGTTTTCCTGGTTCTTCACCTTTGTGTTTCAAAATAACAGAACAAAAAGACAGATTTTTAGCAAAGAGCCACATTTTCAGGACAAATTCAAAATGCTCCCCTCTGGTGTTATAAATGCAACTGTACCCCAAGGGACTCCCCCAGCATCCCCAAACCATTGGTGGAGATTGCCCACCAGTTCAAGGAGCATCGACAGCTGTATGGAAACTGAATTTACAGAATTAGGGACTGTGGTAGGAGCTTTGACCCCTGGCAGGCTGGGGGGACTTGCATGAGGCTGCAGAGAGGTGCTCTTCTGTACCTGCCTGGTGGCACGAGCACCTGTGGCCAGTGTCAGGCTCCAAGAGTATGCAAGTACCCAGATGCTCATCTCCAGATACAGCACTGCAGCTCATACAAGTATTTGCTGCTTCTTTCCTGGTTGCCTACCTGTCATGCCTTTCACAGAGGGCTGCATTTTTTGTTTATTTTGTTGGTTGTTTTATTAAGGAAAATGTTTTCTGGATTTAGCTTGTACTTCAAAGATTTGGTCAACAAACTAATCTAAGTTATGGCTTCTTGCTGGACCATGTGAATGAAGCAAAAGGCAAATCACCTCATGATGAATTTGCATTAGAATACACAGTTCACAGCACAATTGGTCTCTATCTTAGCCAGCATCAGCGAACACAGTCTCAAAGTTGAGGTAAACTGAGGCAACGAATTTGAAGACATCAGTGCAGCAGTGCAGCTGCAAAGACCATTTGCTGAAGTCGGGAAAAAATAATTTCCAGTGGCCTTGGGGAACCAGAGGTAATTATTTCCATATACACACCTTCCTTTCCTGAAGGCAGATATGACTGCACAGATAGATCCCCTTAAATTCTCCAATGGGAACATATACCCTACATTTACAGGCACTGGGTTCTTTAGGACAAGATAAACTAGGCAAAAAAGGTCATTTGTCTAATCCCATTTTTCACTCACTCAGTTCAAATGATGGAGGTTACAGAACTGACAATGCTCTTCAAAGTTTTGTTCTCTTTTGGTTTTTTTTTCCTCTTTTGTTCAGTATATTAAATATTTACTGGTTGATTCTGTTTCCATTAATGGGATTTTTTCCCCATTACATTTCTTTTCCTAACCTCTTGAACATTACCATGATTTATAGTATTTTTTTTCTTCACAAAAACCAAGGTACTGAAAGAAAGAATTGTCTGATGAGTAATATCAGTTTCTGATAGTCACCAAAGAATAGAAATAACGTACAGTCTTGCCCTGATCATGATTTCATGCTGCAAACTGTCCTTCCCATAGAATTGCAATACTTCATGCAAAACAGAGCAGCTGCCATAAACCTGCTCCATTCATAAAAATGATTTTAAACCTTCGCCTGTTAAGTAGTCACATAGTTCCATTGAAGTTGAGGAACTTCAGTGCTTTCACTAAGTTGCTAAAAAACAGTCCTCTTGTGAGCCAATATCTGCTTTAATCCATCTCCCTATTTGCGTGGGCTGTGGTTGCTTCTGCAGAGCACTATGCCCTTCACCTGAAGCTGCAGGATGGCTTCCAGCCTCCCAGAGCTTTTCATTACCTTATCTCCATTATTTTAGACAAATGCAGGACACTTGTCCAGACAGGTTTCAGGGCGCCAGTTTATCTGTGTTATTATAATAATGAGCCTTTATCCACAGTATCTAGCCTCTCCTTAAAAGTCAATCACTGACTGATTAATGTTCTGTAAATGGGGGGATCTCCATGCTATGGTACTAGATGTACTACCCTCCTTTTTGATCCCTCTCAGCTGTTTTTCACTGCTTCCTTCTTGTTTTGCTTTTCTGACATCACTTGGCCACTTGCCATTTGCATATTATTGTTAAATAACCAGTTTGAAGAACATTCATGATCTATTTAATGGGACCTGTGTCAGCCATTCAAAGGAGCTTAGCTTTAATGCATTTACCCAGCTGGTCAGGGGCAAAGGGTAGCCAAGGTGTCCTGAACCTGTGACATTAATGTTAGCTGTTTCCTTTGTTGCTCTACTGCCTGTGAAATCTTGCCACGGTCAGCTTGTCCCTGGGCTAATCATGATGTCATGTAATTATATGGAAAGAGGAAGCTCATAACATTTATTTTATCCTGGGAATGATATGAAACTATCCTGTAGCAAACCACTCAAAAGACATAGAGTTTTGGGGGGGACATACTCACTTTACATGGGGTTTTTTTGAGGATCACTTACTCCTTTTAAATGCAAGGTTATAAAAATCCATCAGAGGAAGGGAGATCTATGTATTTTCCTTATGTTTTGATTTCCTATAGTTTTACAAATTATAGGAGGGAATCTCAAAAACACAGTCCTATAAATGTAGGCACATGTGCAAATTGCATTTCAAATGGCATCTTCCAGGGGCTCTGTGCTACTTAGGACAAGATAATGCTTTTACATTATTGGCAAGAGGAAGAAAAGGACATGTTTCAAAAATGTGGCAGACCACAATTGAAACATTGTAAATATAAATATACAAATTAATATAGATCGTGAAGTAAAATGGAATACAGCTTCCTTTTGAGCCAAAAACACACGCACAAAAAAAACGACTTATAAGAGTCAGTCTCAATTTTCTGACTTGTATATTGGACTAAAATTCCACTCATTGCAGTAGGATAATTATCTTATTTTGGTTCCATGTGTGAATTTCCATGATACTATGGACTCTGCCTCATCACAGATTATCATGAGAGAGGTCATTATGCTGGACACTGTGCATGTACATAACAAGAGATGCTCTGTTTCCAAAGAACTGAAAAGACAGCAAAAGCTAGGAGCAACTGGGACATTTTACTCCCATTTTAAAATGGGAAAAATGTGGGACACAGTGACCTGTAGAGAAAAAAAAAAAAAAAAAGGAAAGAATGCTCACAAGGAATAGCCTCAAAAGCCTGCACTGCCTGAAGCATCCACTGAACTGGGGAGGTCTCAGCAACAGTCTGAGAAGCTACCTCTGTGTTCAGAGTCTAATCATGTCAGTGTGGCCCTAAACCTCGAGTAACCACCTTTGGTGACAGCTACAGTCTGAGCCACAAACACTCATGTTCGGTCACTGTCTCTGAGGGAAATTACTGCCTTTTGATGCTGCTCTTTCCTTGGCATTTTTCCTTTTGGAAGAAATGCATGTTTTCTTTCAGTGAAGAAAGCATTTGAAGGGCAAGGTATTTTTTCTCTAACTTTCTTAAAGAGAAAAAAGAGGTCATATATGCTGGCATTTTTGTAACCACTTTAAAAATCTGCACACCCTCCTGGCTGCATATCTAAACTAGTTAGGACTGGAAGATTTCTATTTTTCTTTTTAGCTGGGGGAGAAATTTCATAAAACAAAAAGAACATGCCTCAGAGTAGCATTTCAAATATAAAATTTTCTACCCTGAAGATGTAAAAAACCATTTTGCTATATTTATCAGTTTCATGACAGATAAAGGTCAAAATATGAATTTATCCATCAAATTCAGAAGAGCCTCTTAGGCTTCCACTGTCCCAACTAAAGCTAAAACTGCATCTTATGGTTTAATGTTGGCAGGGTTTGGCTTTTTGTTGTATAAAGGTTTGGGATAATGAGACAACACAGGGTAAGAAAAAACAGATCAAAATTAGCAGTTCACAAAAGTGGAGATAAAAAAAACCAAAAAACAACAACAAAAAAAACCACCAGAAAATGATGTGGAACCACTTCTACTTTAGAGAGAGACAAATCCATTAAGCTAATTAGTTAAGCAGCTGACATTCTGACCTGACATTTTCTCTTCACTTGAGATCTTTCATTCTTCATGCAAGAAGATCTTTCATTATTTCTAATCTAAACAAACCCCAATATACAAGCATTCTTCTGCAAACAGCTTGCTGATAAATTTTTTCTCTATACAACCACAATCTGAAATTTGAACAGTGACCTACATGACCTATTACAGAAATTCCCTTTTCCCTTCTCTTGTGAACCAATGACCCAGACTTCACAAGCAACTTCCTTTTTCTCTCCCTCAACAATTAATTTCACTCAAAAATAAGTTTCCTTTTAAGATTGTTATTTTTAAAAAGCAACAGGGAGATGGATGACAGGACACTTCAATATAAATCTCCTTTCTGTCACGAACTTGTCGTAAGACACAGACACCAAAAAATAAAAACAGATCCCCAGAAAACATCTGAGAGAGCAATCCAAAATGCAGGGCTTTTGAGCTCCCCTTCAGCTGTTATCTGGCTTGAGATCCCTTAAATCTTCAGGGATGCCCGCAGTAGGGTAGCTTTGTTCTGGGCACACACATTACCCCATCCATTTACCCAGCGCTGAACACTGGAACTCATCAGGCATCACAAACCATTCGCTTCTTCTGCCTTTTCTGACTGGGACGTGCAGGAGACTCTGGCTTTACAAACCTGGGATTAGGGTACTGACCAGAGGTGGGAGGGGTTTGTAAGCAGTGCCCTGGTCTGTTCATATTGTGTAAAATGGGGAGAGAGGAGAGGAAAGAAAAGAAATAAATTCCTACCCAACAATGCTGGGAATAGCCACAGACTGGAGATAAGAGCCAGTATCAGACCTTGGAATAAATAAAAATGGCAAAGCAGCTGCTTTATCTGCCAGAGAAGGAAGAAACTTTGCACCTCCCCATGTCCCCCATGGTGGCTGTACTGCAAGCAAGCACAACTGAAATAAGTGTTTAACTAAAAGGATCCAGGTGTTTAAATATGATTTTCACAAACAATAACTCTGCCCTGAGGAAGGCAGATACCTCTAGGAATCATTTAAGCATTGAAGCCCATCAGCCAGACCAGCAGTGGCCAGTCATATCTGTTTTGTGGCCTCCTCTAGAAGCATCAAACATAAAGACTACTGCAGGTATATACAAGCTTGCTTGTCCTCAACAGCTTTCACAGCTTCCCAGGAAGTATTACATAGGCTCCCAGGGGCCTGGAATGTTGAAAAACATTGTTAGAGATCGAAAACATGTCTATGCTCTGAGTGTAGCAGTATACAGAGGTCTAGGCTTTGAATCATCTCTGAAAGTAAACACCTTCATTTTCATGAGTATGAGTGGGCATGCAGAGGTGCTTACATTACTTGACTGTTCATTTGAAATAACTCATTCATGCTCTGTATGTTGTATAAATATTCCTACCACTGTAGCCAACAGACACTGATGCACTCTATATAACACCAAGGAAACAAACAGCTCTCCTTTGGGATGGCTCTCTTGCACCTCACTCATAGCACACCAAGCAGGCAAAGGAGGCAGGTCCACACTGAGCACCAGGACTGACATCCTCAGCCCATAAAGAGAGAGAAGAAAGCTGAGGGGTGGAGCAGGCCAGCAGACTGCAGCAAGGTGGCACAGTCTCCATCCTGACACCATCACTGTCAGACCTGAAAAGGCTTTGCCGTTTCTTCAGTACATTTCTGCTCCTTCCCTTCCTCAGGGGAGTTTCTGAGATTAAAAGCTTAGAAAAACTTCTAGTCATGGTAGGAAAAGTGGGTGCATTTCATAGGATGCCTTTAGTTTCTCTGTCAGGATCAGAGGAGAAGAGATGTGTCCAGCCTGAGCTTCCCCTAGGTGAAGTGCACAGCAGGATGAGGGGAGAGGAGCTGTGTCCAGCCTAAACTTCCCATAGGTGAAGTGCACAACATCCCCAGCAAAATTTCTGGGATGGATAATTAAATTGTTCCAGCACAGGCTCACACATCTCTTGGGGCTAGCACGGAGCAGATTTAGCAGGTCTCCTGGGTCCAGAGAGCTTGTTTTCTCATGCTTTTCATCCTCCATCATCCTTTCTAGAAAAAGAAATAACCAAGCTTGACTTTTAACAATTTAATTTTCTGAGTGTGTTTTGGCATTGATCAAGTAGTTGCCTGTTTTGGACTTTAAGTGATTGCGTCTTAACTGTGACTCTATACACATGCCTGCAAGTGAGGCACCCTGTGACATTTTTGCTAAGCTAATAAATCCCTGCCACTGAAGCTTAATAAATATTACTCCTCTGCCATGCAAGGCCTGAGGTTGTTCTGCTGAGGAGAAGAAGATTAGAAATTGAATTTGAGGAGAAAACATTTTCTGCAGGATCAGAATTTGATATAAGCCTTAACCCTTGGATATTTCTTACTAAAATACTTCATCAAAACTAAGAAAATGAAAAAATCTTCTACTTTTGTGAGCAGCAATATTTTTTTCACCAAAATTTAATTCACTTACATGTCTAGAGAAAAAATGCAGACTGGATTGCCTTTAGGGGTCAGATTCTGCCATCCCTCCTACCTTGAACCAATTCTATTGCCAACCCAAAGCTGAACTATCATTGCGGATGATTGTAAAAGTGCAGCATTGAGTTTTGGTCTCATATTTGGAAAGTTCCCTCTTTTCAGTCTTTGGGGGTGTTTGATGACTTCATTTTGAATCACTGAAGGAGTGAAGAAGTTTGGATATTTTTCAGAAGTTTCTCCTAACAGTAAATCCTTCCCCACAAGCAGGACCACACACACTACTCCCCTGCGGGGAAGGTGGGCTCCAGCTTCCTTGAGCAGGAGGAACAATTTAATATTATCCTCTTGCATCACACTTAAATGTCCTACATATACTAAGATACTTCAAGAACATACATTACACTAAAGAGATCAGATGTATATTGTGTCATGTACCTGTTCCTGTGAGACCTGATCTAGGTGGACTTGCTTATGCAGGGAGGTTGGACAAGATGATCTTCCAACCCCTACCATTCTATGCACATTGTGGTATGCACATTGGCAGCTCAGGCCAAGAACTTTAGTGATACAAAGCACTGAAGGCATCAGATACTCAGAAAATTATGGACCACCTCTCTACAGAAAATACAAACTATTCCAGCAGCCTGTCATGCTGTTGCTCATCACTTCCTCCTTTTGCCTTTTTATGGCTAAGGCCTTTTTTTTTTTCCCCCCCATTTTCTCCCTTTGTTTAAATTTAAGATCATCTCTTTGGTTCTTAACAGGAAGAAATATTTCATCCCAGAAATGTTTATGGGTCATTGACAACACACAATTTGTGTTTTGCTCATTAAGGACTTCCCAGTCAAACTTCATCTCTTCCTTGTCTATTCTTTCAATTAATCTTCCATTTGGCTGCCTACTAATGCTAAAAAAATATTGTTTTAAAAACACATAAAGTTGCCCTTCTCAGGCTGTAAGCAGTCTTTCTGGTATGAAGTACATTTCAGTTAAATCTGGACTTGAAGTTCACTTCTAAATTTCAAAACATGATGCAATCTGTGAAAGTTCAATAAATTAAACGCTTTCTGTCCTGTCCAATATGTGAGTTAATCTACTTTTTCACCTAATTTTTATATGCTTTCAAAGCCAGGTATCTCATCCAGAAAAAGTTGCAGGTGAAATGCTTGTTGAGTGAGTTAATTTCCCTTCTATGAGTTTGGAATCTACTAAGTATTGTAAAATTTTTGGTTTGGCTTTATTTGTTTTGCTTATAGGTCCATGTGGAATTTACTCCACTGACCCATTGAGACCTCATAGCTACCTTGGGCCCTTCAAATACCTCTTGAACTTGCTCATCTTTTGTGCTCAGAAGATCTTACACAGAGACAGTGGGAGTGGGCAAATTCCTTTTAGATTTCTCAGAAGCTTTCAACAGTATACACCTCATTTTCATAAAACTGCTCTGAGGAAGGTTAGTCTAACCTTCTTCACAGTATGCTAAAGGAACTGAGACACAGATGCTTTGTTTAAAACTGGTCCCATTCTCGGACTGAGAGGATGGAAACCACATCCAGTCCCAGGGCATACCCATGTCAGTTCACCTAGTTGCCAATAATTAGTCAACATAATCACTGTATCTTGCTTAATAAATGCCACAGGTTAAACAAAGGGATTTTTCCTATATGTGTAGTGCATAGTAGATCTATACAACTTCCAGATTTAGTTTGCCTCACAAAAGCACAAACCAGTTGTTTCAGTGCTTCAGGGACAACTTAAACCTGTGAATGCTGGAATTGAATGTAGTGTCAAAGCACACACATTTGAAACTACAACCTCTGTGATGGCAAAGGAGATCAGATAATTTGAGGACAAACAAATTTAATTATGTAACTATTATTTCTTTTATTCCAAATGTTTTGTTCCTAAGCATTAATTTAGAGGGAATTTTAGCTTGGCTAATCCAATAAAGACCAATGACTTGGAATAAAAACAGCAACAATTATTCCAAGTCCTTTGCTTTCCCTTGCAGCAAGCAGTCTGTCCTACCATTAGCTTTTAACTTTCAGACACATCCTCTCCATCTCACCCACTACTGACTTTTCCCAAATGAACTGCCTCCATGGAGAGTGGTTTCATCCAACAGTTATCTGTCCTGCTATGTGATATCCTACAGCTGTCTTATGCAGTGAACCTAATCAACCTGCCAGGGAGACATGAATTATTAACAGTGTAAAATTGATTGAAATTAGTGATTCCCTCCACTTAATCCCAGTGTGAGAAAACAAAACTTTGCATACATAAATACCAAGTTATCTCAAGCAAATATGGAACATTAATGTCCTGAAATACGTGCCTTACTCTGTCAGTGCTACGTGAATTACTGGAGTACTGGATAAACCAGTTGAATTATGATTCCAGGCTTGTTTCAGATTGCCATCCTAGCTATAGCTTTGTATATGAATTAATCATAACAATTACAACTTATTAGATGTCTTTAGGAAAGATCTCAAGGCTCTAGATCTAGCCATCCACATCTCATAGGAAGAAATCTTAAATAAGCTATTGCAGATCTGTCCAAGGGCCTCCTCGTGACTGCAGTTGATGCTGAAAGAAGAGCCCTCAGGGACAAGAGCAACACAGATTCCCAGCCTTGAACATTGCATTCCAGATCTGGAATGGAATGGAATTGAACGGAACAATTTCAGTTTTAAGGGACCTATAACAGTCATCTAGTCCAACTGCCTGACCACTTCAGGGCTGATCACAAGGTAAAGTATATGTTTGCCATGGCAAAGGGACTACTGCTGGCCACAGGTGCCTTGAGATGTAGGTGCCCAACTATCTATAAAGCTGATTTCCCTTCCCACATAGGATGAGCAACCTGCCCACCCCGGCACAGTTAGGACATGACTCGCTGCTGCAGATAGGCAACCACACAGATGTCCCCAGGATGGGAGATCACAATCCCAAACAGCATCCTGAGAGCTACAGGGATGCTGCTGTTGACAAGCACAAAGTTCTCTGAAAGTACTGCAATTATTCAGCAGATGCTTTAAAGAAAAAAAAAATCATAAAGACCTTGCTTTTTCCATTATCAGAGAATACTTCTCCCTGTGGTTTCTAGCCCTCATAGGAAAAAAGGTGAAACTCTGTTCCTGAACCACAAAACCAGTGTAGGACCACACTCCAAGCACCCTATTTGTGCCAAGCAGTGCCTTACATCATAAGAGACTGTAATGAAGTCATTAGGCCTACTGGATGAGAAATTAGCTATTTAAAGATCATCTAGCACCAGAATTGGCCTGAAGTGAAATTTTCCATTTTATGAATGTGAAAGATTAGACTGCAACTGCACTAGGTTGCTGCAGAATTAGCCATGGACCCAATTATGGCTCTTCTCCTTTCAACATCGTAAAGCTCCCTTTCTGAATTCACAGTCAGCAATAAAGTAGTTTATCTAAAATACTTACATGTCTCCCCTCTTCCCTGTGCTCCTTGTCAGTTTGTCCTTAGATTGAAATAAAATATACAGTCTATCCACCTCAGAAGCCTTTACCTGACATTTAGGGAAGACTTTCACACGTGCTGCTTTTAATGAGTAAGACTTTTAACTTTCACAACTATGGTGTCACTACCACCAGTGCTTTTTGCTGCATGCTGTGGCTTAAGGGTATAAAGAAGACCCACAACAACAAAAAACAGTAACAAGAGTGTCAGCTCAGCACACAGCCTCTCTCTTTCCTGGGCTATTGCAGAGTATAAGCCCTCTGAAGGTTTCTTCTCTGCCAGTTTCAAATATTGACCTTGATGTGCTGTCTCTTACAATATTCTTTAAAATCCATCATCTGCAAACTAAGTTTAAGTCAGAAAACCTAATTAGTAATAGAGACAATGAATAACAAGCTTAAGGGGAGGGAGGAGAGAACCTCTTGCAGGTGGCCAGCTCTTAGCTGAATAATTCTCTGTGCAATGGTCATGCTTCAAAAATTTAATTCTCTGTAATTTCATTTAGGATGGAGAAAACAAACAAAATGAGCAAAGTGATACAGGATTGCATTTATATTCTGACAGGTACATTAATCTAAAGTTTACCTATAATAGCTGCAGTTACTGTACCTTTCTTCCAAAGCACTTAATGGTGTGAAACAAGTGGCAATTAAAAAAATATATATATACAGGACCTACAGTAGCATTGCTATTTGCTATTTTTATACCAAAAAAAAAAAAGAAAAAAATAAGTCTCCCTACTGTCAGGCTGATTGTATTAATCTGAGATTCCTATGGTCCTTCAGACTTGATTGCTTTCTGATTCTTGCTTAGTTGAAGTGGCAATTAAGAAGCTGAAATCATAATTCCTATTTAGAAGGCAAAAGGGAGGCCACTTCAGCTCTGTGATGAGTGGCATATTTTGTTGTTTTAATTAAAAAGTTGTTTTGGGAAGCATAACTGCTTCTGCAGTATTCAAAGCACAAAAAGAATATTATTTACAGAGGTGTTTTGGGGATCACCCTTGGAATTTTTCTGAGCTTGTTGATGTTGATGTTGCTTAAGCATACCATAGCAATGAAGCAGTCATCAAATTTGAAGTATTCTCTTTATCCTGAAAAAAATATATCAGTCCTCTCAGTGATGGAAATGTTTTCTTTTAGGCAGTTCTTAGGGTGCTATCCATCTCTATTAAGGTCCTAAAGGGGGATTTTCATCAACAGAACATCCTCTAGAAACAAAAAACGTTTAAGTATCAAGCAGTAATTCCAGGCCTTTAGTGCCTGCTCCCTTTGAGATGAATGCTCAGAAACCTCTAAGGATCAAGTATTTAATTCCCTGAGAGTGAGCCAAAAGTGAGCATCACTGTACAATCATGAGCTACTATTCTTTTCTGGAGACAGCAACGGCTGATGGATTCAGCCATGAATTAAGCAACCCTTTGAGCTAGCCAGACTCCCCTGAGACTTGCTTTTCACTTTTAAAAATCAATACACTTCACTGGCACTTTCAGCTTTTCATATGACAACAGCACTGAGAATTAATATTGTACTGAGATTAATAACAGTGGACTAAGGACAGCATGTAAGACTTGGGTCCACTTCAAAATCATGTGAGAGCTCAGGTTGCTCTAAGCTGTTGGCTTAGAGCTAGTAAATTAAATCACATCTAGGTTTTTTTTATTTGATAATGCCAGGTTCCTTCCTGTTGTCTGTGACTACAAGATCCCTTTTGCACTGGAATCATGACAAAGGCCTCTGTGACCTTTAGATGTAAGCTCAACTCAAACTACAAAAATTTATTTGAGGTACCTGCTATGTTTCCTTTTTCTCTAAGTACCAGCAAAAATATCTCTCATGTCAAACATTAAAATTATCTGCAAGGGATGCAAATGTTTCAACATCCAAGGTCCATTTCCTTCTTTTTGAAACTGTCCTCTACTATAAAAGCAAGTTGCAAGTTAAACTTGTTTTCACCAAATCTTTTGCTACAGGTCAGTTGTTCAAACCTACACCTTTCACCTGCTGAAACACTGACAAGGAAAGAAAAAGCTCAGTCCCATTCAGTTTTTCCCACAGGACCCTCAAGTCCATCTCCTTAAGCAAAACAGGCAGTAAAAAGTCAGAATCCATCCTCCTTCTGCAGATGGCACCTGAGAAGAGAGTACTGCTGGAGCAACTTCATTTACTCAAATTATCTAAAAAAGGAGGTAATTGCATTGTGAAAAATGATGCCCTTAGGGCTAGCAGAAATCAATATGCAGCATATGCAGGCCTTCCTTAAACAAGGCAGCTGATTCCTACCAAAGGAAGACTTCACATTTGAAAGCTTGCTGCATCCTGTTACTGAACAGAGGTCCAGTTCCCAAATAACTCCCTGGCACCTTCAGGAGTGACTCATATCCCCCTGTTTCATCAGGTGCCTTCACTCTCCAGTGCCCAGCTCTCCCCTCTGCCTTTGCAGGGACATGGGTGGTGACTAATGCTAGGTAAATGGGATGGCCTGGGGCCCTCCCATGAGCGATCTGAGCATTGACTGCTACAGAGCTTGCAAGGATTTGGTTCAGGCTGCCTAGAAGCGTAGTAGAGGCTATGCCTAAGCTATACCTCAGTCTCAGGCCCTGTAGACAGCTTGGGTACAACTCTGACATGCTATTGCTCCATCCTGCTTACAATATGCTACCTCTGAGACTACGGCCCTGGGCCATGGCAAGGATAGTGAGTGAACACCCGTAATGCCCTTCTAGTTATGATTTGAGATGTAGCTTGAAGGTTTTGCCAGGATCTTCTGGTGCTAGTTGCCCTAGGAGAAGCCGATCCTGTGCTGATTACATTGTCAATGTTACTTACCCCTAGCTTTTGCTTTGTAACCCTCTTATAGTACCTCATCTGAACACTTAGTGTGTGTTTTTAAGTACTCCCAGCTGCTATAAATTTCCTGAAAAATAACCTCTGGCTAAATTTTAAGATCCAGGTTGCTCAGTAGAACACCAGCTGGAAAAGTTGGTCAGAGAAGCTTCAGACTGGCAGAGGTCTAACTGCACATCTCAAAGTATGTAAGCGTGATCTCTCACATCTGGAACAGGGCAAGAAGAGCTCCTCCTTAGGTCTTCAGGTTGCTATAGACCATACTCTTTACATTCATGAAGCGGTAAATGAGACCAAAGTCTCACCAAATCCCCTCTTGTTTTGCAGAGTGGTGAGGCAGTAGCATTGTGTTGCTCTTGGGGCTGGTCCATGAATGGAGGCATAAGTGGAGCTGGCTATTTGACTCCCTCTCCTCTACACAACCTAACTAGCACACACTCACTATGAAGCCTGGAAGAGATGCCATAGTACATAGGAAACACTCTCAAGCCAGGACCAAACAAAGCCTTGTCAAGATGCTAGGGATTTAACTTCCTAGCCATGCCACCCTGCTCTGCTTTGTGACACTTTAGGCAAAATTATTAAATCCCTCACATCCAATGCCCCCATTTGAAAAAGAGCATCTTCAGCAGCCCTAATGTTTGATACCAGCCTCACAGCTGGGGAAAACTAGCAGCTGTTTGTGATTCAACAGGAATGAAACAATAACCTGCTGAGGCTACTTCTCCTGTGTGAGGATGGATGAGTCAGATGAATAACTGGATAACACAGATCATTTAAACCTAATCCAGTTAATAGAATTAATTTGCAAATTAGCACACATTAGGTGAATCAGCTGCAATTCATTTTTACAGAAATGTTAAAAAGACTAACGTACTTACAATGAAACATGGATAAATATTGCTGCTCCAAAGGTTCCAAGGGAAGCAGTCGCTATGAGGAAGTTTTGGTCTGAAAAGGCTTGGGGATGCATAGATATAAGTTTCATAATATGAGCATGAAGTATGGTTTTTTTCCTGGCTAGTATAGTCTTTATCACGCTGAAAACTTTCAATGGATTTTAAATTATCATTAGAGATGGGCTGAAAGAAGTTCTGATTGGAATCCAGGCATGTGTGGTTTTGAAACCAACATATGGGTCCCAAAGTGTCCCAGGGAAAACCAAAGAAGTTGTTTTAGATTTGAAAGCAAGCCTAAGAAAATCAGTCTGTAAAATAATCTGTCCTGCTCACACTCTTCCTAGGACAGTTTGGAAACATGTCGGGCTACTGTTGTTAAGTGACACTCAGAGCAGATGAACATCTGATATTTGAGCCAGGTCAGTGTTTTCAGGCTGATGATCACTGGAAGGAAAACACCAGTAGTGTTATTTTATATAGTATTGAAAGGCTTAAAAATGCTTCAGTCAAACACAGTTAATAGGATCTCTTGAGCACAGAGTTGCAGCTGCCGGAGCACTATGATGGTTTAGGAAGATGCTGAGCTCTGAGTTGTGTGTGATTGGAACAAATTGAAGAGGCAAGAAGAGGCAAAGAACACAAGCGTCACTCCCCTCATGACAAAGAAGAAAACCTCCACTGTTGGTTTGATTGGGCAATGATGGCAAAACCCGGTGTTGAATAAAAGTACCTGGAGGAAGAAGATCCCATCATCGCTGCATCAGTTTAACAGTTTAATCTGATACCTCCCTGTAATTGATTAGGACCAGAAACACATCTTGCTGCAGTGTTCAGTTGCTTCATGGTATCAATCCTTGTTCCTTACGAGCTATAAATATGGAGTTTGACCCTTAACAAGTCTAAATTGTGCTAATCTGTAGTTTTCAGTACATGTCTAACAGTTTGTACTTTCTTTGGATCTCAGTAATCAACACCATGTACATAGGATTTCCTCAGCAGTGCAAAATAGGTAACCGTTTATTACTTCTTTTAATGATGGTCATTTATATTCTGTTTTACTGATGCTTCCCCGTATAGTGAGGATTCAAAGGTTTAGAAAAGCTTTTGTAAAGAACTTCACTGCAATCTGTTTAACTTCAGATGAAAGCTATGGAGCTCTCAGAAAAGCTAACCTGCCTAAAGAAACTATTACCTATAATATTTTCATCCTGTGTGTAACACTTCACAGGCATGCTGTTGTGTATTTTTGGAAGGATTTGAACTAGTAAAACAGTCATAACTGTTATATTGCTGAGCTGCTGAATTATAAATGGAGAAAACTGACCCGGTACTATGTTGTGTCTATCAAATTTCAAGCCCCTCAGCTCCCAGTCATGGCTTGTCAGGTTTGATGGGGAGCTGGTTAAATGCAATGTCAGAGTAGGTGACCTGGGTCAGTTCAGAGGGGGCTGGCAGCCTTGCCATATCTATCAAATCCTGCAAAAGACTGGAAAGTAATGGTAGACTTCCAGTGATGGAGTCATGGGTTCTGCTTTTCCATGTTAATGCTTCATAACTATGAATGAGAAACTAGGCACCCGTCCCAAGCACTGCCAGCTCTTTATGACCTACTGCTCCTTGCACACAAGTTCCAAAACACAAACCACAGACAGTGAGAGCTGAAAGCCTCCCAGTTCCCAGCTACAGCATTTAGGCACCAGAGCAGCTCATCAGGCTGGCTGGGCTTCGTTGCCGTGTGGCCTTCTGTACTTGACCCAAGGCATTTCCAACAGTGGCCCCTGACACCCCAGCAAGCCCTGGGGAGGCTGATGGCAAGGGTAGATTCAGGTTCTCGACCTGATTCCTGTGCAGTTGGAGAGGCATCAGGACACCTTCCCCTCCAACTGCTGTTCATCACTGTCCCATGATGCTCAGCCCCCAGTTGAAATTGCGCTCAGCAGGGAGAAGCAGAAGTAGGTGGAGTAATTCAGAGCTATAAATCAACAGACAAATGCAGAGCCCTTCCTTTCAAATTTGCATCCAGCCAAACAAACAGCGTGCCAACTGTAAGCCAATTGCAAGGCTGCTGCCTCCACCGATTTTAGTCAGGCTACGAAAACAATGAAATTCATCGTTGACCACATTGCCCTCGTGTAACTGAGATTCAGACCCTGCTGAAAGAATATAGACTCTGGCCCTGTTCAAGACTCCCATTAGGATGCAATAAAAGTGAATGAAACTCTCCCATAGCTGTGTGCTGCTGGGGGAACAGCACAGGAACCTTTGCACAGAACTCATTTCCAGGACATGCTAGCAAAGACTAAACAGCCCTGGGTTCTGGTAATCCTCATCCAGCTTGAAAGGCGGCCGTGAGGGCCAGAGTTCAGAGAGATTTTTGGGCTCTGAACATTCATCAGTCCTAGAGTACATCAACTGTTGTCATAGCATGAAAAACAGAGCCAGAAACCGAGTGTTTTTGAGGCCTTTGACCTGCCACAGCTCTAATGAGATGTTACAGAAATGTTACGTATGAGATCAGGCACGTATGCAGATAGGAACTGATGTGCTGCAAAAGCCTTTTGTTTGTGCGATCCCACATGTAGCTCAGACAGCAGTTTTCTCCAGAGGCAGCATGAAAGCATCCGAGGTGCCTAGTGTAGATGTTGACCTCGCGCTCGGGACACCCATTTACATAACCAGGCAGTACAACAGGCCGCACCACAGCCGGTGTGAGGTTCTAACCACTGCTTCATCTCAAGTGCCCCGTGCTGCTCAAAATTTCACAGCTCAGCACACAGTAAATTGATTCTTTTACTAGGTCAGGCCTGGTAACAGGCACTGATTTAAGCAGCTTATTGCAACAGATGACTAAATGCTGTTCCTAAATGGCAGCTCTCTATGATCAAATAGAGGATGGATTCTGCTCCTGGTGATACATCCCCAAGACACAGCCATGCTGGGAGCGTGGCAGAGAAGGAAGATTGGTCTCTGCTGTTTGGTAGCATTCTCAGGGAACACCAAATGTTGTTTACTTGCTAATCTCCCTACAGAATATAAGGAGTTGCTGCTCTGGGCTATTTCAGAGAGATAATGTGAGTGACTCACTTGAGTGGTATATTGACCTCAGGCGCTGTAAAGATGTATTTTGCAGTGCTTTTGAAAACAGTTGATGCAGATTTCTGTGCTTCTGAAGATGANCAGAGGAGCCAATGAGGAGAGGTGTTTTGCTGGACCTCATGCTCACCAACAAATGGCTTGTTGGGGACATGAAGGTCAAGGGCAGCAATGGCTGCAGTGACCCTGAGATAGTGGAGTTCAGGACCCTGAGGTGAGGGAAAAGGGTAGATTTCATGAGAGCAGACTCTGGCACCTTCAAAACCCGAGTCAGAAGAGTCCAATGGGATAAGGCCCTGGAGGAAAGAAGGACCCATGAAAACTGGTTAATATTCCATGATAATCTCCCCCAAGCTCAAGAGCAGGCCATTGCAATGAGTTGCATGTTAGGCAAAAAAGCCAGGAAACCTGTGCGAATGAACACGGAGCTCCTGGCCAAACTCAAAACAGAAAAAGGAAGCATACAGAGTGTGGAAGCAAGGAAAGATATCCTGAGAGGAACAGGGAGACACCAATCATCCAGGGACAAGGTTAGGAAAGCTAGAGCCCAGAAACATTTGAACCTGGCAAGGGATGTCAAAGACAAGAGTGGCTTCTATAAGTATGTACGTGACAAAAGGAACACTGGGAAGAATGTCATCCCACTGCTGAATAACACAAGGGNTTTTTCATGAGGTGTTAAATTACACACATCTGGCAAGCCCCATGTTATTTCCTATTATTAGTCAACACATCCTTAATCATCAGTCATAACATCTTCCAGGCTGTATTCCATATGCTAAAGCAGCTTCTCTATTCATATTTGCAGTTTTAATTTGCCCACATATTATAGCTTTATAAGAACGGTGTTAATTACAATCAGTGACAGATCCATATTAAACCCTATGTTCAGACACGGAAGTAAATTCTATGACCAGCTCTAAACTCTGAGATGAATTTAGATCTAAATTCCCACAAAGTCTTGAAGTGTTTAGTTGTGGACCTGGATTCAGCAGGTCTGGTTTTGGTTTGTGTTTTAGTAACTACCCACCACTATATTTGCATTCTTTTTGCATTTTGCTAGTCTGAATGCTAAATGTTTGAGAGCTTTTGTTAGGCAGGGAAAGCACTTGCACCATGTTGCTTACATTCATCATCTATTGAGTGAGAAGTCTGATCATGGCTTCTGCTTTCTTGAGGTGACTCTTAAGGTCAAAGTTTCTTGGGCTCTGCTTTTCCCTACAAATCATCTGTCTTCATCCTTTAAGTTTCCACAGTCCTCACTGGACCCATCTGAGCTCATTCACCTCACACCCAAGGGCCTCATGCTCCTTCTCTCCTTTGCCTTTCAGTTGTCCTTCAGATTTACCAGGTCGCAGCAGATCAAAATATAGAACTCTCTTTCTCTTATATGTCCTGCTTTCAGAGTTCCAACAGAGCTTCCATTTCACTGCGGGGACCTCAGACCCTATAATAAGTGAATGTGGGCTCTATTTATTGGTTATCCAGAAAAGTTATCATCTGTACTGCAGATGCAAGCATGAAGAAGACTCAGCCCAGGAACAGAAGGTGGCAGACCCACTGAAGCACAATACCCATCTCTTTTTTGCCCGAGGGCCAAAGTTAGAACTCTCTACCATCTAGTTTTGAACTGTATGCCTGTGAGGGAGTGATGGACATGTCTAATGAACAAAGGGTCTGAGGTGATGTGACAAGAAGACTTTACAAAAATCAACAAACTGTGGCTCAATGAGCATTTTGCATGCGAGTAAAAAAGTGCCTGCAGGGCAGAATTATGGAGAAATCCCCCAAACCCTTTCCAGGAAATGAAAATGCTCGGGGACCTCTCTGAAGTACCTGTACATTAATGCACACTGTTTGAGGAATAAACATGAATTAGAGATCCGTGTGCAGCTGCAAGACTACAATCTCACTGAGATGATGGAAATGTGGTGGGAAGGTTCCACAACTGGACTGTTGCAACAGAGGGATATAGGTTCTTTAGCAAGGACAGGCTGGGAAGACAAGAAGGGGGAGCTGTCCCTTCTGCAAGTGCAGCTGGAGTGCATGTAGCACTTCCTGGGAATGGATGAGAATCCAATGGGGAGCTTATAGGTAAAGATTAATGACAGGTAGGAGTAACATTGTAGTAGGTGTCTATAGATAGCTTGTGGTGGTTTAGCCTGATGTCCACCTAGTCATAAAATCACTCTCCCTCCTAAACTGGACAGGAGAGAGAGAAAAATATAACAAATGGCTTGTGAGTTAAGGACAGAGCAATCACTCGGCAATTCGCATCACTGGCAAAACAGACTCAGGGAGAAAAAGGTTTATTAAAAATCCCTTCCCTCACCCCCAGCGGCGCAGGGGATGGGGGTTGAGGTCAGTTCATTATAGATGGACTTTTGCTGCTGCTTCTTCTCAGGGGGAAGGCTCCTCACACTTCCCACTGCTACACTATGGGGTCCCTCCCATGGGAGACAGACACTCATGAACTTCTCCAACATGGGGTCTTCCCATGGGCTGCAGCTCCTCACGAACTGCTCCAGCATGGGTCCTCCCACAGGTGCAGCTTCTCACACCCTGCCCCAATATGCGTCATCCACCAGGAGAACAGTCCTTCAGGTAGAGACTGCTCCAGCCTGGGTCCCTCACAGGATCACAAGTCCTGCCAGCAAACCTGCTCTGGTGTGAGCACCTCCCTCACGGACTCCCAGGTCCTGCCAGGAACTTGCTCCAGGATGAACTTACAGAGTCACAGCCTTCTTCAGGCATCTACCTGCTCCAGCGTGGGGTCTTCCACAGGCTGCGAGTGGATCTCTGCTTCTTGGTGGTCCTCCATGGACTGCAGAGGGACAACCTGCTTCACCATGGTCCTCACCACATATCACAGGGGAGGCTTTTCAATGCCTAAGCACCCTCCTCCCCCTCCTTCTCCACTGACCTAGGTGTCTGCAGAGAGGTTGTCATATTCTCCCTCCCTGTTGCTGCTGCCATTTTTCAACTGCACAACAACTTCCTCTTCTCAAATATGTTATTCACAGAGGTGTTACCTCCATCACTAATTGGCCAGGCTGGGGTCAGGTCCAGCTTAGAACTGACTGGCCCTAATCCTGTCAGCTACAGGGGAAGCTTCTGGCAACTCTTTTTGTTTAAAGAAGCCACCCCTGTAGCTCCCCTGCTACTGAAAAACCTGGCAAAACCACTAGAGTGGCTGCTTTAGGCCACTGACCAGAAAGAACAAGCAGATGAGGCTCTCTAGCATCCTCAAATTCCCAAGTCCTGGTCCCCATGAACTTGAACTATGTCATCTTCTCCTGGAGAGATATCATTATAGGGCGTAAGAAATCCAGAAGGTTCCTGGAATGCATCAATGACAACTTCCTCACCAAAGTGACAGAGGAGCCAATGAGGAGAGGTGTTTTGCTGGACCTCATGCTCACCAACAAATGGCTTGTTGGGGACATGAAGGTCAAGGGCAGCAATGGCTGCAGTGACCCTGAGATAGTGGAGTTCAGGACCCTGAGGTGAGGGAAAAGGGTAGATTTCATGAGAGCAGACTCTGGCACCTTCAAAACCCGAGTCAGAAGAGTCCAATGGGATAAGGCCCTGGAGGAAAGAAGGACCCATGAAAACTGGTTAATATTCCATGATAATCTCCCCCAAGCTCAAGAGCAGGCCATTGCAATGAGTTGCATGTTAGGCAAAAAAGCCAGGAAACCTGTGCGAATGAACACGGAGCTCCTGGCCAAACTCAAAACAGAAAAAGGAAGCATACAGAGTGTGGAAGCAAGGAAAGATATCCTGAGAGGAACAGGGAGACACCAATCATCCAGGGACAAGGTTAGGAAAGCTAGAGCCCAGAAACATTTGAACCTGGCAAGGGATGTCAAAGACAAGAGTGGCTTCTATAAGTATGTACGTGACAAAAGGAACACTGGGAAGAATGTCATCCCACTGCTGAATAACACAAGGGACCTGGTTACACAGGACATGGAAAAGACTGAAGCACTGAGTGCCTCCTTTGCCTCAGTCTTTATTGGCAAGACCAGCCTTCTGGAATCCATCTGAGCATCAGGAAACTTTGCTTTGAGGATGATAAAGCACTGCACAGGTTGGTCAGGGAGACTGCAGAGTTGTCATCCTTGGAAATATTCAAACACCATCTAGACATGTTCCTGGGCAACTGGCTAGAGGTGATCATGTTTGGGGGGTTGAACCAGGTGACCCAGAGAGGTCCCTTCCAGTCTCAATCATTCTATGATTCTGTAATGACTATTAGCTGATTAGTGAGTGACAAGGGAGGGGAAACAAGAAGAGATGGGAACATGTATAAGCATTTCTGTATCACTTTGTTCTTTGTTCCCCATAGCCAGTCAAAATCTTGAGAAATAAAACGCTGTTTTCCTCTCTTACCACTACAAAAATTTGGGAAGAAATTCTCCCTTATCAATGCATGTAGGTCTGTGCAATCTCATTTCAGCATGACAAAAATCAATGCCTGAATCACCGAAAAATTATCTGGTGGATCTCTTAATAATCCTCACATCAAGACAGGAATTTTTCCTGAAACTCAAAAATTCTGCTTAGTCAGATGCAAGTCACTGACCTCATGCAAATAACAAGCAAAACTAGTTAAAATTAAATATCTCATGGCAAATTTTAGATTTGCTTTTGGATAGACTAGTCCATTTTAAGCTTAGACTCTATTAATCTGAGAATCTATATGAATCTGAGAAGGAAGGAAAGACAAACACTTTTCTTTCCACTGAAAACATAGTGAGGAGCATCTTTTAGGCAAGCTAGTACATGCTTTGTTGTCTTTGGGTTAGTTGGTCAGTTGTTTTGGAGTTGGTTGTTGTGGGCTTTTTAAAGCATAATGATACTTTAATGGCATACCTGCAAACACTTCCATTTTCCTTTGGTAAATGCATTGAGGAAAGACTGACCCTCCACAACTGAAATGTACTCAGGTAGTTCTTTAGAGATATGCCTTTACACTTCCATGCAATCAGGGAGGAAAAATGTTGATCCTGAGAGTGGTAATAAAGACTAGGAAATTATAGCATTCTAATACACAACCTAAATGTGTGTTTGCTGTTATTGTAATCAGTACATTGCAGGAAAAAATACAGAAGATACAACTGTGATTGCGTGGACTTAAGTATTAATTACAAGAGATGGTAAATCATGGTGCTCTTGAGATTTTATGTANAGATGAGGCTCTCTAGCATCCTCAAATTCCCAAGTCCTGGTCCCCATGAACTTGAACTATGTCATCTTCTCCTGGAGAGATATCATTATAGGGCGTAAGAAATCCAGAAGGTTCCTGGAATGCATCAATGACAACTTCCTCACCAAAGTGACAGAGGAGCCAATGAGGAGAGGTGTTTTGCTGGACCTCATGCTCACCAACAAATGGCTTGTTGGGGACATGAAGGTCAAGGGCAGCAATGGCTGCAGTGACCCTGAGATAGTGGAGTTCAGGACCCTGAGGTGAGGGAAAAGGGTAGATTTCATGAGAGCAGACTCTGGCACCTTCAAAACCCGAGTCAGAAGAGTCCAATGGGATAAGGCCCTGGAGGAAAGAAGGACCCATGAAAACTGGTTAATATTCCATGATAATCTCCCCCAAGCTCAAGAGCAGGCCATTGCAATGAGTTGCATGTTAGGCAAAAAAGCCAGGAAACCTGTGCGAATGAACACGGAGCTCCTGGCCAAACTCAAAACAGAAAAAGGAAGCATACAGAGTGTGGAAGCAAGGAAAGATATCCTGAGAGGAACAGGGAGACACCAATCATCCAGGGACAAGGTTAGGAAAGCTAGAGCCCAGAAACATTTGAACCTGGCAAGGGATGTCAAAGACAAGAGTGGCTTCTATAAGTATGTACGTGACAAAAGGAACACTGGGAAGAATGTCATCCCACTGCTGAATAACACAAGGGACCTGGTTACACAGGACATGGAAAAGACTGAAGCACTGAGTGCCTCCTTTGCCTCAGTCTTTATTGGCAAGACCAGCCTTCTGGAATCCATCTGAGCATCAGGAAACTTTGCTTTGAGGATGATAAAGCACTGCACAGGTTGGTCAGGGAGACTGCAGAGTTGTCATCCTTGGAAATATTCAAACACCATCTAGACATGTTCCTGGGCAACTGGCTAGAGGTGATCATGTTTGGGGGGTTGAACCAGGTGACCCAGAGAGGTCCCTTCCAGTCTCAATCATTCTATGATTCTGTAATGACTATTAGCTGATTAGTGAGTGACAAGGGAGGGGAAACAAGAAGAGATGGGAACATGTATAAGCATTTCTGTATCACTTTGTTCTTTGTTCCCCATAGCCAGTCAAAATCTTGAGAAATAAAACGCTGTTTTCCTCTCTTACCACTACAAAAATTTGGGAAGAAATTCTCCCTTATCAATGCATGTAGGTCTGTGCAATCTCATTTCAGCATGACAAAAATCAATGCCTGAATCACCGAAAAATTATCTGGTGGATCTCTTAATAATCCTCACATCAAGACAGGAATTTTTCCTGAAACTCAAAAATTCTGCTTAGTCAGATGCAAGTCACTGACCTCATGCAAATAACAAGCAAAACTAGTTAAAATTAAATATCTCATGGCAAATTTTAGATTTGCTTTTGGATAGACTAGTCCATTTTAAGCTTAGACTCTATTAATCTGAGAATCTATATGAATCTGAGAAGGAAGGAAAGACAAACACTTTTCTTTCCACTGAAAACATAGTGAGGAGCATCTTTTAGGCAAGCTAGTACATGCTTTGTTGTCTTTGGGTTAGTTGGTCAGTTGTTTTGGAGTTGGTTGTTGTGGGCTTTTTAAAGCATAATGATACTTTAATGGCATACCTGCAAACACTTCCATTTTCCTTTGGTAAATGCATTGAGGAAAGACTGACCCTCCACAACTGAAATGTACTCAGGTAGTTCTTTAGAGATATGCCTTTACACTTCCATGCAATCAGGGAGGAAAAATGTTGATCCTGAGAGTGGTAATAAAGACTAGGAAATTATAGCATTCTAATACACAACCTAAATGTGTGTTTGCTGTTATTGTAATCAGTACATTGCAGGAAAAAATACAGAAGATACAACTGTGATTGCGTGGACTTAAGTATTAATTACAAGAGATGGTAAATCATGGTGCTCTTGAGATTTTATGTAAAATCTACTGAATTCACTGAGTTTCCTCAGATTCCAATGGGCTTTGTCTGAGTCCCTTCATGACACTAAAATCTGCCTGTTCTTAAATACCATGTTTAATACAATAGTATGCAAAGGCTGTGATTTGTGATTGTCATATTTTTAAAGCTTGGGTCCAATCACACTTCTCTTGAAGTCTGCAACATAATTTGTGTAGGCATGAATCAGAATAGGTCTGGGATATCCATGTTTAATTGAACTGTATACAAGTATTGACAGAAGAATACAGTACAATAGTCACAAAATTAAAGAGGCTCTATGAAATCTACAAAGAAAAGCAACACAGATTCAATGAAGTAAAAGCAATATTAAAAAAATAAATCAGACTTAGCAGTTTTGGAAAACAGTACTGAAGAACAGACAAATGAATTGGCACAGTTTAACAACTTAATTTCTAAGTGCACTTTATAATAACTCTCCTTACAAGATGCTGTTTTCCCAGAAGATGATGACAAAAAGCCTCATTAGAACATCACTGGTTTATAGTGACAGGTTTTATTGCATTGCCAGCTGTGAAACTAAAAAAGAAAAAAAAATACACCCTCCCAAAAAAAAACTCTTATAAAGGTTCCTAAAAACCCTGTTATCTTTTGTTATCATCAAAAAATAGCAACATAGCACTTCCATATGTTTGTGAATACCCACAATTCTATTTTAAAGAAAAAATAGAAGTTAAAGAAAAGTGGTTTTTGTCTTAGCTTCAAAAATAATGTAAAGAAACATTTAAGAACAAGATATTTCAGTGATGAGAGAGATATCTACAATGTGACAGATCTGAGTCCAATCCTGCAAATACATGTTCATGAATGCAGACTTGAGAACCTGTTGATCCTGAGTAAGCATCGTTAAAGACCGGCAAGATCAGGCTCTTAGCTTCACCCATTATAAGCTTTTCCACAATCTATCCTAGGCTAAAAAGTATAGATACAGTATATACTCTATACTGACTTATACAAAAGATCTTTTACAGCTCTAACCCTGTTATTGCTCAGCTAAAAATAAACATTTGGAACAAATTACATGAATCATAAAGGATAAAATTGAGATGCAGCTTCTGATGACTGAATTTCCACTTGAGCCATTTTAAATTGGGTACACTGTAGCCATTTGCGGAGCACAGATGAGCTGTTGTTCATTGGTCCTGACCCCTGCAACATCCTTAGACTATGATGGTTGACATTACTCTGGATGGCTTGGAGGCGTAGCTGGAGTCCAGCAGATAAATGCTGTTGAAACAATGAAAAGCATCCCATTTCTTTCCTCTAATACAGACATTAATACAGCACTGTAAAAGGCACTAGTTGCTGGTCAGAGAAGATTCCTCCATTGCTTCAATGCCTCATTTCTTTCTTCCACATCCTGCACTGCAATGTTGCCACGAAAGGGAAATGTGCTTACAGAAACAGCTCCACACTGAGACCAACCCCGACACTTAGATTCTCATCATTTAAATACTCTTGACTGGCAAACCACACTGATACACCTTGCTCTCTCTCACAAAGCCAGATGGCACAGTTTCACCCAAGCAAGGGGGTCCACAACATCTGCTATAGAACCTAAATCCATCTCCTGAGTCAAGACCTCAATCCTGATTTGTAAGGCAACACTCAAGCCTAAGACATCAAGAAAACTCAGGGAACAACCAATCCCAGTAACAAGGAGGAAAAGCCCTGCTGCCGAACCTGGCTACAGTGTTTCAGAAAGGAAAGCAGTACTGATGTTGTGGTTTAGGCCTAGCCACAGAAATAGGCCTGACTCAGAGCTGGAGAAAATTTCAAGCAACTTCTTACAGGAGCCATTTTTACAGCCTCCTTCCCATTACCAGAAACAGCTCCACACAAACCCATGACAACTGATTACAGGACAAGTATCTCAGCTGATGATGCTCCGTGTATGCTCACACATGAGATCTTCAGTGCTGAGCCACTCAGTGCATCTGAATACCCTACGATGATCTATTTTCAGAGAGTTTGCAGGCCATATCTAGTAATCCTATTTCCAGAATTTACAGAAATATATAACACTAAGAATAAAAGGATAAGGTACTAGAATCAACTTACCTTCAGGTTGGACTGTATCATTGGCAACCACATGGGTATGAGCTGTAAGAATAGAGGTATATTTTGTTATTACACAAGTGACTGTAAACATGCTCTAGTTTCTCTGAGACAGGGAAGGGTCTGCATTTAGCTGTGTTAAGGGAAGTAGCCAGAACCACAAATCTGAAAATGTGGTTCTTTTTAAATGATGCATCTGTCTTGGGGCAAGTAACTCTCAATGGTAAAGAAACCAGCTTCCCTTATTTGTTGCTTGATGAAACAACAGCAGCAATTACTGACATCATGTTTAAGGCAATGATGAAAAGTACAGGAAAAAAAACTTGTTAAAGGAAAGCAATTCTTATATTCTTTGTGAGGGTGTTACTGCATGTGCAGGTGAGCAATATTGGAATAAATACAGTAACCATTCTGCATGGCAAGGTATACATCAAGAACACACAGCAGAGGTTCTTAATAATGGGCGAGATATTTAAATCGCAATCATCATTTTATAAGCCACTAGTCAAAACAGTCCTTCACTGCAGAATGTCACCTGTAGGCCTGGACGCATTGGTGAAAACTCTTTTAACTATCCAGAAGACAAGGAATCCATCACCCATGATTGCATAGATACAGACTTCAGTCTCCTGCTCTGCAGAAGAATTTTATTTCTGAGTAAGTGTAACATGACAAGCTTATGGAAGGCAGAGAGGCATTTCTAGCAAAAGTATTCATGTTCTCCAATATTAATTTAACCACTGAGGTTACTGTTCTAAAATGTTCCTCCAAATGGCATTAAAATTTGCAATTTGCCAATTATGCTACTGGGAGCTGCAAGTTATACCTAATCACTATTGACAACATGAGATAAAGGGCTGTTTCCCCTGTGCAAGGAACAATAATTGTTTCCATTTCAGTGCTATTTTGCTGGAGAATCATACTCAGCTCTGTCAGGACTGATTATTTAGCCTAACACATAAGGAACCATATTCAAACCTCAGCATTTACAGATAGATGAATGCCAAAACAGTTGGAATGCAGCCAGATGCTGCTGACATGTGAGTTCTGTACATCCTTCTGTGAGCTCTCACACTAACAAAGTGCTTAATAAGATCCAGTGGCTGAAAGTCCTGATGTGCTTTCCAGAAAGAACAGGTAAGCACACTAGGAAGCCATGTTCCATGCCTCACTGCCATCAACAAACTCTTTCATCCAGCATTATTGAAGGTCCTACAAAGCTAGGCAGTGGTGACAGGACTGGTGTCAAAAGTATGACAAGAAGGGAATCTAGGCAGGGAATCTATACCTCTCTGCATCTAAACTATTTCACTGGACAACTTTTACAGTCACGTAAGAGAATCAAGCACGTCTCACATCCAGTTCTTCTTGTCCCAAAGCAAGTATCTCAAATAAATCAAGATGAATCATGGTCAAAAATACCTGCTTATCTCCACTGACTATAAAGAGAACTCATGAAAACTAGCTCATATTGATATCCATGCTGTAGAGGTCCAAGGTGAGACACAGATCATTGTCCTCCAGCACCACTTTTGTCTTCCAGGGTCTGAACACATTTTTAGGAAAATGAAACATTCTGTTACAGGCACAAGCAAGCAAGTCCTCTACTCTTACAGCTGCCAGTTAGACAAATGAGACAAGAAGATATTTTTATTGAGGCACTTGAGTTTTATTACCTAATCCCCAGCCAGTCTTTTCTTCACAAAAGAAGAATACATAAAGCTAGTTAGAAAGAACATCTGGAAGAACAGACTAAAGTCAGAAGTTGACATTTTTCTGGGTTTGTATTTTCAACAGAATTTGGTTATTCCAATACAAGTTTTGATGGAAACCAGGCTGGAGTACAAGATGGTCACCGTGCTTTTCTCACTTTCAAACTCTGCTGTCTATCCAGTTCTTAAGAAGTCTACCCAGCAGCTGCTAGAGCTGCCTAAGCCCCCTGGATCTCTGGAAAAGATGTAGTTTGCTGAGCTGCTCCCTTCTCAACTGTACACTCCCAATCTCCTCAGATATATGTCTGATGGTCAGACAGCTGTGATCAGCAAGGAGCTGGTCTCCATAATCCATGACTCCCCTGGGATCGTTAGCATCCCAGTTCATTCAACATAGAAAAAGAGGAGGAAAGCTGAACATATTCATTCCAGCCCTCCTAAAGCAGAAACTTTACCCTCAGATGAAAGTAATTATTCAATATCCGTGGCTATATGTGCATCTGCATAAATGTGTGTATATATAATGTTTTCACAGGAAAGAAACATTTTCCTCATCAGATAGGTAAAGACAGTTTAATATCAGATCCATAAAATAACCTCTGAGAATACAGGGAATGGCTCAAACACTATAGGAAGCAATCAATACATTTCTCAATACTATCAATGTGAGTTTAATAGCAAAGGCCAAGATATTGCCAGGAGGAGAAAACCTCACAGCATAAACACAAGGCGAAGGTGAAGGAGTGCTTATATCAAGCAAAAATAAAGCTCTTATTTTAGTTAAGGAGAGCTGAATTGTTTATGTCTTCTCTTTTTCTCTTGTTTTTGGACATTATCCCCTCCCTTATACAGAAAGTGGCCATCTAAGGTATCCCATGAAACATCTGGCATCATATGATATGCACCACCTTCTCATTGTGGTGAATTAAGAATATATGTGTGTTGAATCATGCAATGACTTCATTAACAAATGAAAGTTTGCAGCACCTGATTCCATGGAATGAAAGACACTGCAGTAAACATACTGTGTTCAGTTCGAAGACGAAGAAATTAAGAATTATTAATTTTACTAAATGAATCTATGTCCTTTCCTTCAGTGAAAACTAAACATTGTTTGAAAAGCTTATATCTAAAATTAAAGCAAAAAAAGCTTTAAAGCACAAGATAAAATTGTTGAATTACCAAAGGCAACAAAAGATCACCTAGAATGAAACAAGCAGCCATAAATACTGCCCAGTCAACTAGTATTCAAAGAATCTCTGCAGACTTCTGAAGTAGGAGTAACAAAGTTTAGATCTTCACAGCCACTAGAGAAGAGACAGACTCAAAGCTGACCTTTTTAAAAGCAATAGAGATGCCACTGACTCACTGGTTCCTGTGTGAATAAGCTTTACACTTCAGCCTCTTTGAAGGACTGGAAACATACAGTAAGTCTTTCCCCAAGTTATAACACTTACTTTTCAGATCTACAATGAATACATTTACAATTAGTTTTGAAAAGAAATTGTAACCTGGGACTCCAACTCCTATATTATTATTAATTATTATTATTATTATTATTATTATGTATATTGTTCTTGCTGGATTTTACTTTAGGGCTAAGTAAATGGGGTTCGGTCACCCAGATACTTCTCTTACATTTCCTGTCCCTGGGAGAATGAAAGAAAGCTTAGAACCTTAACTCTGAATGTCACGGGTTTATGTGCTTGGTTTTGTAGTAACAACAATGTCCTTCTAATCTGACTCAGAATATTATTGATACATACTCTCAAATATAACTCCCTGAATGCATTAATTTTAATTGTGACAGGAATTTGGCCCCAAAGGCCTCTCTCTTCACAGCTTTAAAGCATTCTTCATCCTTGTCAAATTCTAGTCACACTGGACTGGCTGAAAGAGAAGCCAATATGTCCTCCAAGGATGGCCATGACCACTTTAACATCCCTTAGTTATAGTCTGTGGAGCGAATCCTGTCATTACTGACCATAAATCTGTATTTTCCCAATGACTATGAACACTTTCAAGCCACTTGACACTAAGACCTTCAGTTTTACCTACTTTATTTTCAATTCATATTTTACCATAAAACACTAGTAATGGCCACAGAAGAACTATATAAACCAACATATTTCAGTCAGAATCAGAGTGCATTTAACTACTTGATTTCACAGTATTTTACGTGAAAACTCCTTTCAGAATAATGCAATGGGAAAATTTGTAAAAAAAGGCTAGTAAAATCCATTTATGCTTGTGAGACTACCCCAGTTCTTTCAGAATCTGTTTTGTAAACACTGTGGTGACCCACAGGAGACTGACTACTTATTTCCCAGTATGGAGCATGCAGGATTTGACTCTCAAAGACTCAAAGTCTCAAAGACTATCCTCTTATATATTCTAGGAGAAGAAGATTCACTATCAAATAATAGTTGACTAAGTCAGACATGCAGATATATAAAAACAAGAAAACAACTGTGGCACCAAGTTTTTGTTATGAATGTACAAGAACTTGAGTATCAGAACAGTGAGGTGATCTGCAAGAGACCTATGGTGATTAAAAGTTACAGAAAATATGAAAATTCAGGCAGTACCTAAAGGTCTTCATAGGCAGTGACAATAGTTTAGTCTATTGGAGGAATAAGACCATTGCAACAAGGGGAGGAGGAAGTAGATGTTCATTTAAAAAAAAATGAAAAACCATCAGGAGAACTTGGATTTCAGATTATGGTTTGGCCTTACTTCTTATCAGAGATTTTATTGTTTGTAATACTCTACTAGGTTTTACTTCTGCATTAGCATTCAACATCAGCCTCTTCAACTTTTTTTTTTTTTTTTGAGTGGAAGGGGAAGCAGAGGACAGTCTGTCTAGAAACCACAACAGACAGGCAACATCATTAACTAGATATTCATGGTGCTGTATGCCTACCTTTACAAAGATAGTTGAGTTGCATTCCTGTAAGGCCTCCATTAAACTAATCACATGCAGGCACACCATTTCCACCATCTTAGGAAAAAAAAAATCAAGTGTAAAAACAAATTAGTGTCCATCATCAGTGTTGTAAGCTAAGTCAACAGTCTCTAAAAAGAATCTTCCTGTCCTTCCTCGGCAGTTAAACTGAATCACTAGATTTGCATTTAATAACCACTGACATATAACATTAAATACTACATAAGCACGTAAGGGAGAGTTTTCTTTATTTAGTTTTCCCTTGATGCAGCAACACCTGTCTGTTAAATATTTCAAAGTGCTTGATGCATTTTAATTCGTATCACACATCAAAACAAGCTGCCTTCAGCTTTGTTCTTTTCAGACATCATAATCCCTTTACATGTCTTTGCTGTGCAGTTTTCATCAACCACTGTGCCAGAACTGATATTTTTATTTACTGAACTTCGAAAATTATCATACCCACAAAAAACACCTTTCCCCCCCTGCCATCAAAGACAATCTATTGTTCTGAACTGGCAGATAGTCCATAATTCTTCCGGTTTCTACCATGAATTATGACAGATGCAAATATCAGTTTCTGGTAGCAGACAGCATTTTATGTTTTATATTGTGTAAATTCATAGATACAAGACAAATATCCTGAGCCAGCAGTGAGTATTTACAGTGTCTGTCTGAACTATGTGTAAATTCCCCTTCATAATAATAAACTTAGCTTTTATGTAGTGCTTTTCATCTTCAAAGAGCTTTAAAAACACTAACTAACCTCACAACATCCCTGTGAGATAAGCAAGTATTATTATCTCCATTTCACAGAGCAATAACTGAGACAGAGTTTAATAACTTGAACTAAAGCCATATAAGGAGATGCTTTCAGAATAAGGATTCGAACTTGGGACTTCCCAGTCATATTCTTGTCCTAAGGCTTGACAAGAAGCATTTGCGTCTGACCAAACAATTGGCTAGTTAGAAGCATTATGCATGTTTCATGTTCATTCAAATGGAGCTTTATGAGCTACCGTCCCCAACAGTGCCTTGACAACCACAGAGACTTCACTAGATGCCTGTCTGAACCTAAAACACCATTTAAAGACATCTTTAGATGGTCCTTGCCTGATGAGACAAGACCCCAGGGAACAATAACTGACTCAAAGACACACAAGTGCAGCCTCTGCAGTTACAATGAAAAGGGCAAAGTTTCGTACCTGCTTGAGGCAGAATATATTTTGCAAGGGGAAAGGGGAATTACATTGAGTAATTCCTATATAGATAGCAAGTCTCAATTTAAAGAAGAAAAAAAGCCCTAAACAAAGAATGAGAACCCAAAATCTTAAGAACATTTGATGTGAGAGGACTAGACCACATCTAAAGAACTATTCTCATTCAAAGCTAATATCAGGTTCTCCAGAGCCAGAGCTACTAGTTCCAACCTCAGTTAAAGTTAAAAAGTTTTGACAAGTTATAACAAGTTATTCCCATTTCTTGTAAATGGGAAACACAATATATCCTGCCTATCAGAAACAAGCTCTCAAACCTAAGCCTGCAGGCAGAGAATAATTAATCAATGAGAAGCAAAGATAGCACCTATGAGAAGGCTGCTAGAATCCATCTGGGTTCTTGTTGTACAAAGCTGCAACAGCAGTGAGTAGCTGAGATAAATAAATGCTTAAAAGTCATTTCCAAAAAAATAGCCTGGACAATTGGACAGAAGTAAGCAAGGAGTCAAGAGTAGTAAAGTGTCAACACGTGTGTATTTTTTCACCATCATGTGATTATAAAAATATTCACATGGATATTTAAAAAAATTATCCTCATTTATTTCCTCCTGTAAGCCAGTCAGATTAAACAACAGGACCACTGTAAAGAGCAGAATTATATATAAAATGAGACCTGGTGCAGGGAGTTCTTAATCCAACAAGCAGTGACTCTAGCTCTTGATTCTGTTTCAGGCAGATCCTGGCTAGATGATGTTTCAGGCCCACTGCAAGGTGAGCTTTCCCTTTAATTTCTCAATAAGCACCTAAGTTGCTCTATGACATTATCCATGGTCAGACTTCTTCCACTGAAACAAACCCAAGCCCTCTGAGTTTCATCTAAACTAAATCTGTACACAGCACCTGACTCACCACTTTGTTATGTGCCATTAGCTGTAGGATGCTGGGTGTCACTCGGCTCCAGAACTCCAGGGCTGTAAGGATTGCCGTAAAGCTGAATTCGTTCTGATTCTGCACTGTCGGAGCTACTGCTGTTTGTTCACAATACACTGTCCAGAGCTGCGCAAATATAAATGCATGGAAGAGGGAACACATATGCAGAACAGATGTCTGCAGAAAGAGAAAACAGAGGAAAATATTTAAATAATGATATTGGTGCAGAAGTTCACATCAAAGCACCCCTGTGTCATGCATCCCACTGTGCAGTCTGGCCCCTCACTTTACCACATTTCCCTTGACTGGGAACTAGCAAGTCAAGTATACTTGATAACATCTTCTCCATATTTAAAAATTGGTTTTCTACTTACAGACTAAAAGCTGTGATTGCTAACACACACTCCCACTCAGTCTTAGTGTACAGCATGAAGGGTCAGTCCCTTTAAAGAGAACTTTTAACTAAAGGTTGGTTTTGCAGAACAGGTACTTGGGTTCTGACACTTCCTTGATGGAAAACTGTAGCACAATCTGTGGAAGGCCTGGAGGCTCTGGTGTGTGTGTCATTTCAAAAATGATGCTGAAGTAAGGCATTCAGATTCTATTACCTGAAATGAAAGCTATACTATAAAATACATTCTGTTACATTTGTTCTCTGCATTTGTCATCTATTTCTAACTTGCTGGGATAGAACTGTTCACAGTTAAGGAAGGTAAGTTTTGAAAAGATAACAGAGAAATCCTTTTACACACTCAAGCATGGCTCTTTGCTAACATGTGTTATATATCACAGTGTCTGAGCCTCCAGGATTGGTGGACATTGACTGCTTAATTACAAGAAAGACGGTTCTGGTCAGAGATGTCTTCTCAGTTTGCAAGTGGAACAGTGATTCATGCTCTGTGGCAGCATGACTGCAACAAACATTGCAACGGTTGCTTGGTAACAGGAAAGAGGTATTTGAAAGAGTAAAAAAAGGCTAAAGAAATGAAATGGGAAGCACAAGGGGAACCAAAGAGGGATTTTATATAAAAGGTAAATGTGTGATCATTCTGCTTCTGTTGCTAATAAAAAGCTGACTGGTGTCAAACTTTTGACTATAATATTATCTACAGCATATCCAATTCTACTAGATAATTAAACAACTTCGAGAGATTTGCTACAGAGATGGTCATTACTAAAGTTTCAGTTTGGATTTCAGTTTTTCCTTCCTCATTCATGTGCTGAGATACTTTGAAGTAGCTGAATCTCAAACTTAATTGTAGTGATTTCATCACCAGTTTTCTATGTATGAAGATATAACTATGCAAGAAAGACTACAGGCAGGGAGTCAATATGGATTCACCAAGGGGAAATCCTGTTTGACCAACCTGATAGCCTTCTATTAGGGCATAACTGGCTGGTTAGGTGAGGGAAGTGCAGTGGATGTCATCTTGACTTCAGCAAGGATTTTGACACTGTCTCCCGTAACATCCTCATCAGAAAGCTCAGGCAGTGTGGCTTGGGTGAGTGGATGGTGAAGTGGATCGAGAGCTGGCTGAATGACAAAGCCCAGAGCTGGTGATCAATGGCACAGAATTGAGCCTGTGGCCAGTGGAGTTCCAAAGGGATTGGTTCTGGGGCCGGTCTTGTTCAACATCTTCATCA
>WBNH01000028.1:159662-258233 GCA_013401255.1 Urocolius indicus | reverse complement strand
GACAGAGAACTTCTGGAGAGATTCCAGCACAGGGCCACCAAGATGATCAGGGGACTGAAGCATCTTCCTTATGAGGAAAGCCTGTGGGAGCTGGGGCTGTTCAGTCTGGAGAAGAGGAGACTGCGGGAGGACCTCACTAATATTTACAAGTATATAAGTGATGGATGTCAGAAGGCTGGGGCATCCCATCTTTCTATTGTATCTAGCAACAGGGCAAGAAGTAATGGGAAGAAGCTGGAACACAAAAAGTTCCATTTAAACATAAGAGAAAACTATTTCACTGTTCAGGTAAGGGAGCCTTGGCACAGGCTGCCCGGGAAGGGTGTGGGGTCTCCTTCTCTGGAGGTTTTCAAAACCACCTGGATGCATTCCTTTGCAATCTGATCTAGGTGGACCTGCTGTGGCAGGGGAGTTGATCTCTAAAGGTCCCTTCCAACCCTACCATTCTATGATTCTATGATTATGTCTTCCCCTAAGTCACAGGTTTTAATATGGTTTTACCTCTCTTTTTTTTCTTATGAAGAAATAAATCAGTGTTTGCAATACATATAACACATTTCCAGTAAAATACAGAATCTCTTACCTTTGATTGCTCTGGAAATCCAATCAGAATAACAATAAGGTGGTCAGCAATTTGTGAACCTGCATCCAGAGGAATAGGCATGCAAGATGATGGAGAATTTGGACAGACAACATTGTGTGTCAGAGACCCCAGAAGCAGCCAGGACAGCAAACGAATGTGAGAGACACATTCTATGAACTCTTTGGGCCTGTTAAAAAAGATGATTTTACAATGATGTTAATTTTTCTGGTTTTCCCCAAAACATGGAATCTCCCTGTGCGTATTAGGAAGATGCAGTCTCAAGTGTGCTGGAGGCAAAGGTCATTGCTACAGCTTATGGGAAGAGTAGAGCCACACAGAACTTAGCAAACTTAACGTACCAAGTCTAACAGAACATATTTGATGTATCTAGGAAACAGTCTCTACAAAAGAGTAACCACTCACAGATTCCCTAGTTCTATACACAGTGATTTTTTACACAGAACTCATCAGATAGTAAAGGTTGCCTCTCAGCTTCCCTGGACAGCACACGGCACCATGCCTCACTTGCACTATGTTCCACTTCTCCACTGGTAAAGTGGAGTTAATTTCTCTTTTCCTTAGCCTCTCCTTGGACGTTTGGACTGACTGCTTTTGAAGGCAAGGACTAGGCTTCTTTCTGACTCTTAAGTATTCATCCATCATTTATGTCTAACAAGGGCTAATTGTAAAGTAATGTGCTTATGTAATGTAAAGGAAATAAGTTTCCTGGTGTCATCTTGTCAGTCCCCTTGCTGCTACGATGTCCAGATTACATACTCATTTGACTTCATAGGCATTGGAAAAAACTAATTGTTTTTTGATCATTAAATCACTAATTAGTAGGTTACTCTCACTACTGTTTTTCATTTCTAATTTGGCATCGTTGTGAAGGACTCAGAGCACCTAAGAGACATTCCATTATCTCATTTTTTTTAATAGAGTCTGATATGATGCTGTTCTTCAAGTACTTGTATGGTCTTAAAGGAATTTACTACCTTCAGCCCTCCCAGATCAGAACACGTAGTCCCCTTTTTCAAAATGTAAGAAACTGAAGTGCAAGGAGACAACAGCTCCATGCTTCCAAAACTAGACATGCTCTAAATTAAAGTATATGCAGATATATTCACAGGACTGGAGTCTGAAGACCTTAATCCCCAAAATCCTCAGGCAGGTAGTTTGGGAAAAAGCTGAGACAAGAATACAGGTTTGTGGTCTACACTCAAAACATCATTTGTTATCATGTTAAGGGACAGTTATCTCCTTTCTTTTTTAACATAAAAGACTGCAGATTAGGATTCCTCACAGTAAAAAGGGATAAAAATATCTTTTGAAGTGAATTTTAACCAGATGAAGTATTTTTATCATTGTACCAATAAGCATACACTTACAGTTTCCTCTCATTTGTACTCCATGATTTCAAAGCACATCTCCCATTGTATGCTCTATAATTCCCAACACATTTTCTGTAATTCTATCACTGAACAAGTAGCTGCGTGCTTTTCACTGTCTGCTTCTAGACCAAGAAACAAGCTAACTGCCAGAGTAACTCTAGTCAAGACAATATATTTACCTCTACTATCCCTTTGGCGTGTACTTCAAATATTGCATTGATTGACTCCTCAGTTAAGGATCGCAGAGCTGCTGACCAGCTAGTTCAACGTCCCATAGCCACCATTCCCTACTATGGGTTTTGTCTACAGAATCTTGCAATAAACACAGAATTTCTAACTCATTTTAGTATTCCTTTTTGTGTAAAAGCATTCTCACCCTTGTTGCATTGCAGAAGGAGGATGGTAAAGCCAAGGCAAATATCGGATTACAGCTTTGTTGTCTCTGTGGTTTCCCCGTGTGATTTCCATAGCAGCAATCTGAGCTAAACCAACTTTCAGATGTCCACCAAAGGTGTCTTCATGCAGTGGCTGAGAACAAGTCTTCATGTGACTCTGCAAGGCAAAGATCTGATTTTCAATCCAAAAAGAGTACTTCACCTGAACTAAGTATTTCGAAACAACAGCATACTCTATTTCCTTTCAGTTCCTTTCTCAGGGTCTCTAACTGGGTCTGCAAAACTACAGAACAGAATTTTGAGACAGATTTTTTTTTTTAATTCTCCAATCTCTATATTAGTAACAGCTTTACAATGCAGATCTTTCCACAAAGAGCCACAATCTCAGAATCCCACACAAAAGGTGAATTGTGAAAAATGTATAGGCACCTTTTGAATCAGCAAACTCAAGAGCCGATGAATACAAACTAATGGCTGCACATCCAGGCAGCTTAAGTGAAGATGAAAGAATCTAACCATTTAACAAGATAGCATCTGGGCAGGAAATGCCTTCCCTGTACATGATGCCATTTACATGTATAGAAATAAGCTCGCACTTATTCATCAGCAATTTGAATATGTTGTGCTAGAAATGCCTTTAAGCTCAGGAAATTAAATGCTAAACCCTTTACCAAGACACATGCAAATATTTACACCTGGAAAGATGATTTCTTGTCCTGCTTTGTCAGCTCTAATGAATGCTGCATTGGTGCTTCGTGAGATACTTCTATATTACTAATTAAGCTAACTTTGCATTACTCTCTGTTACTAAGCTAACAGAGCACATGCTGAGTGCATTTGCTTGCTTAAAGGAGAGCCATCTGCTGCACAAGAAAATCCAGGTCATCAGCTATGAAATGATAATATCAGTATAAAAATTAGTGAATTAATAATATTTTATAACAGGTAAGTGTCTCATGACAGCAACATATATTCTCAAAAACCACAGCTCTTTTGTAGCCTCTTTCAAGAAAAAAAAAGGTTCCAGCATGAATACCTAATGACTTTGTTACAAAGTCAGGTGAAAAGGACACACAGGTATGCAGGCTGACACTTCATATTTCTTAAAAAATTGTAGCATTTTCTAAAAACAAAACAAAACAAACCTTGCTGAGCTCCACCAATTAAAATGTTATTCCAAAGGTAAAAAAAAAAAGATAATCAACTGAACAGAAACAATAAACTAGAATGTGATTATATTGAGAATAATATTTCTATCTTTTTTCTAATACAGTAGTTGCTAATACACAAGACCGAAAATATCATATTTCAAAGAAACTATTCTCAGACACGCAAAATAAGACATCAGAAATGAATAAACAACTGTAACTATTTCTGTTCATTGAATTTCCACAGAGAGTAGAAAGTTCAAAATTTGAACTCCAACTTTTGCTCTTGAGATTGTTACTGGTCATATAAATTTTATAGTATTCTTTGTGGTAATTTGTTCTTCCAGTGCTGTTGATAATACATACTCATAGTAAGAAACTGTACAACTGGGTAATGTCAGACTCGCTTACTAGGAATATCTCTGTTAATAAACCCATAATTTGTGAGAAGATGTTGTGAATTTGTTTAAAGTTCTGACTACTTGTAAACATGGAAATGCTTAGAAGTATTTTTCCAACTATGTTAGAATGACAGAAGTTTACTGGTCTGGTTAAGTAAGAACTATCTTTTCAAAGTTTATTCTTTACACTATATAAAATTATGGTCATATTTGACTCTCCTATTATGTTCATCTTATCCTCAGATTCCTGTATTACATGGCTAAAACAAAACAACATGAAATTTCAGACCAGTTGGTTCTGATTTAGTGTTAAATGGCCAGACAGCACCTGTGGGAAGCTTCTTGTCTAATTTCAAAATATAAAAGTGAAGCACTGTGTAAAATTTTAGCTGATATCCTACCTAAATTCATGTATAAAAATTTAAAAAATAAATAGTCCTACTAAGCATAAGAAATTTTTATCATCTTATCAGAAAAATGCTGTAAGAGCATTTGTAAAAGCAGGTTACAGTTCAAAGGATAAGAGGCAAAAGGAAAAACATGCAAATGGCAGAGCTTTCTACAAAAACATTTTTCACAGGAGAGAGGATACCTGCAACTATTTATAAATAAATTTTCCACATTCTTTGTTTCAGATAAGTTCATATTTTTCTGTGGAACTAGCAAACCAGATGTATAGCTCTTTCACTTTTGATTCATTTGCCTATGTAGTATTTCAGCTAACATATCCCTAAAAGTCAGCTGTGGAGGTGTCAATATTTATTCTAAAACTAGGATGTTTTCATGACACTCATTCTTAAATCAAATATTTTATGTTGACAGAAATATTTTTCCACCACTCCTCTTACAATGCTCAGAAACCAAAAAGCAATTTGGATCTCATCTCAAGAGAATACAACCCAACAGTAAAAGCAATAGCATCCATATGAAAAAGGATATCTCCACACCTACTTTTTTCTTTTTTATTTGTTAGCTCAGTTACTGCATTTTAATAATCTCTGAATTTCCAATTAGTGCCTGTTTGCGCATATAAGAGAAATGAGATTTCCCCAAAAGGATATGTAATTAGTTATGGATGTAAGGAGTTTTAAGTTCCCATGGGTTACATTAAAGAAGACTACTACTCACAGTGACTTTGGTATGACATTAACTTATCATCAACATTTCAGAAAACTCAAGCATACATTTTTATTGTGTGCTGACTGTATTTGAATCAGTCTCCATTTCAACACTGCATAAGCTAGGTTTTACTGATCCCTTAGAAGTATCTAATCTATAACAGTACTACTTCTTTTTTATGAGAAAAAAACCCCAAACACCTGCTATTCATCCTTAAGGGTTTTCAATAGTTTTTCCTGGGCAGGTTCACTACAGAAAATATTCTTTTTTTTAAAAAAAAAAAAAAAAAAAAGAACCACATATACTTTAGATCAATATATGCCCAGAACCAACCTTTAATTTGGTTAAAGTATGCATATCTGCAATAAAATCCAGCACTTCCCCAACATATTGCCTCATGCATTCCATTGCTGCTGTTCCACACTAGAACATAAAAGAAATAAGTTTAAGTGCCAGGTTTTGAATATGGCCATGTTTTTGATTTGTTTCTTGTCCACCAGAATACAATGTCTGTCTCAAATTTTACTGCTTAGTTAGATTAGTTTAATTACTAACAGGTATCCCTCAACATTTTTCTTCTCATTGTAATGTCTTCTTATCTGATAATAGTATAAAAAGAGAGTCAAGCTACTGTAGCTTCTTCAGGCATCATAAAATGCAACTATCTACAACAGCAATAAAAGATTAACCAATGAAATTTTCAAAAATAACCTTGTCATGTCAGTCTGAAATTTACAGTGATCCAGGATCAAAGTCTTAAAAAGTCAATGAGAGTTTAACAGTTCTTCAAGCAACAGGATTTCTGCAAGTAGAACCCATCAGCTACAATCTCAGAAAACAAAATTCAGTCACAAGTACAGATGTCTTTGCATTCAAATTAATCATCATGGAGAAAGAGTTCAAACGACTGCCTTCAGGTATCTTATGTGCAAGCGTCACTACAGTGAACACCACTGAAATTTAAGCCTAACTTCTTTCTTTTTTTTTTTTTCTTTTTTTTTTTTTAATAAAAGCCTAACAAAAGTTTCTGATATATTCCTGAAGCAAAAATCATTCAAAATATAGCATTCTGATGACACTTAAGTAACTTGCAATTTTCAAAAGGGGAGGCAAAGAGTATAAGCGAGAAATTAAATCCTACATGAACTGCTCCAGTTTGATCATGAAGGTGTAAGTATTGAGAAGTAACCTGTGCCAGAGCAACAACGATCTCAAAGGGAAAACAAAAGGACCCAATGTGCTGCTCATTGTATTCCCACAGTACAGATTTTCAAAATCATTTTCCTAGAACACAGGGAGATATACAAATCTGGCCTTCAGATAGTACAAGATGTGCCCAAGGCCTGCAAAGCAGTCAACAGAACAAAGCTGTCTGATTAAATAAAAGCTTTGAACAGACCAAAGAACCCTGGACAGAAGTTTTCAGAAGGTGATACCACTGACCCACTAGGTATCACATAAACTTCTGTTTGGATGTTAATAGTCTGAACTGAAGTTAATGCTATCTGAATTAAAGGGCAACTATTAATGCCTTACTCATCGTAGGCAACTAAATGCAATGCTTAACTTTAGAGGCTGAATAATGAAATTATCAAATTAGGTGTTTTTTTGAAGTTGACAAAAAATACTATATGCAAAGACATAGACTCAGGGAAAAAGATTGCTGTAAAGTTTACACGAGCAAACTACTCTAACCTCTTTAATTACGTACACTTTGAAGTACAGAAGTTGACTATCTTATCTGGGTACACAAATGAAACAGATTTAGTTTTGATCACAAAATTATTAAGCCATAATTGAGTTTTAGTGGCTGAAATTTGAAAAACTGCTACCATTTTATTTTGAAGCAAATGACCTGGGCACTTTTAATTTTTGAATGTTAATATCAGTCTACACAATGTTGAACTATGCCACCTCCTGGCTTTTCAAATGCTATGCCCGTCAGTTCCCTTGACAGAATAACAAACATCAAAACAAGGTCACTGGTAGCCCTGGCAGCATATCCTCCGCCCAGGACTAAGTATTCCACTTGGGTCCTAAATTATTGAATAACAAATTTTAAAAGATACTATACTCAGACCTCTTACAATAATTCTCAGTTGCAAAAGGCTTCTCTCCAGCCACCTATTCTGTTTCACACAAACAGCAAGCAGCCTGATTCTCTATGATTTCTTCAGGAATGATCATATTCCTATCATAACTTTTATTACCAATGTTAGCCCATCTATTTAAAGCAAGTATAAATTAAAATATTCTGTTGGGAGGAAAGGTATTATTAAAGATTTGCATTTTAAAAAAAATCTCTCTTGAGAATACATATGGGAAATATCCTATTAGGTCACCCCTAAAGCTGACAGAGACACTCACACAGGGAAAAAAGTTTTCCTCAGCCTGTGAAGCAGATCTGGGCTAACCATCATCCACCCATTCGGGTACTTCATCATGTGTCATGGGAAAAATCCAGACTTCCAATTGTGCTAATTCCTTGCACATTCACTAGGTGCATATTCAGCTATTAGACAATCATGAGTAATGGGAATTTTGCTATGCTCACCAACAGGATATAGATGAATGCCTTATATACTACTAGAAAAACACCATTATCTCCCTTCTTTAACCACATAATCTTCTGTGAGAATGGAGACAAGGCTCGTAGCTCTCCTCTCTTTTTTTTTGCCATTTTTTGGAAGCATTCAGCTGGTCTGTTCCCTAAACATTGTCTTTTTGAACACAGGCTCCAGTTGAAGTCAGTTACACAACTAAAGGTAATCACTGAAATTAAGGGAAGCAACATCAAGTTCAGAACTTTTCCAACATTAATAAAAAGGAAGAAGCATCTCAACCTCTGCCTGCAATACACCTTGCAAACTAGAAAAGAATTAAAGGAAAGAACATTACAATGAAGAAAAATGAGCTAAATTAAGATACATTTTTTAAAAAACAAAGTGAAGAAATGGAGTTTGGTTTGGTACTTACTCCAGGCATAGAGGCCATCATCTGTTTATGCAAGATTGTTGACTCAGCTAGTTTTGTTCCAGCATCTGCACAAATAAACTAAGAAATTAAAGACAAGTTATATTTTTTATTATTCCTGGAGGAACCTGAAGACAGCACTAAGTTATTCATGACTTTATTAAAATCCATTTGGATCTCTCCTTGCTTTTATTCATGGTAATTTGCCTTTAGAGCTCTCCTTCTTTATAAACAACCTAGTTTACTTACCATCATAAATGAGCTGATTTTAATGAAAAAAAATCAAATTTTAATGTGCTTAATTAACACAGATATGCTGTGCAAAAGCTATTAGCGGAATATTATATAATAAATCAGACTTCATAAGCAAAAACATACATCCTTGGTATTTTTTGCATATATCAAACATTCTTAATTATAGAGTAAATCATAGTAGAGAATGATAAGGCAGCATGCTAGGTTCTTCACTGTGATATTCTAAAACTTTCACTGAAGTTCTACAATGATGAATTATATGAGCAATTTAAACTGAGAACATGTTGGAATGGTGTAGTATAACTTCTGCAAAACTCAGGCCACAACAACACCAAGCTGTTTCTGAGAGGTCAGTATCATTCTATTATAGTACAATATTTCTAATTGCTTTTCTTATGTTTTTATTTTCCTTGCTTTATTATTATATTTAGCTTCTTTTCTTTTCCAAATCCCTTGACCCAAAATCTCTGATATCCACATCATTCATACATTGGACTTGCATTATAATAATTTAACCATTATATGCTTCAACAGTGTATGGGACACCTGGCAGATGATTTGCTTGCTCCTAAAATTTCTTGTCCTCAACCTATACTAGCACTGGAGCAATTTCTGCCTATAGTGAACAAATGTAACTTTCTAAAAAAGCACAGTGGAAAAGAACTGTCAAACTAAGATCTAAGCCTTCTTTTATTTTTTTCTTGAAATGTAATACTATGGTACTTTCACAATCTGGGACAGATATTGACTACACAATATATTTTTTACAGTTGTCTGATGCATGTGTGTTAACAATACTCTCAATGACTGACTGCTTCTCTTGAAAATGTTTCCAGATATCCTTTACAGACCTAGAATTTACTCTTATACTTCCACGACCTTTACCTCTCAATGACAGATTTAATCTGAAACAGATTGCCTACCAAGACTTGGAAACTACTCAACCTATGCCTTGACAAAGAGTTTGTTTATTCAGACAAATACCACAAAGATATATTTGAGTTTATATTAATAATCTAATTAGGTTTCCTCAGACACAGGCCTGGCTGCAGGTAACTCTTCTGGTTAGAATTAGTCTACACTAGAATAAGACAAATGAAAATATAACAGGAATCTAACTCATACTTTTGTTGAGAGATGACCTGGTGCTCTACTGTACCACAGCTCTAACAATTACATAGGAAGCAAAAAGAAAGCCTTAGGGTTACAGGCTTTATCAGTCCATGAAAGACAGTTGAGTCTTCGTTCAAACAGCAGACACAGTTCTCTACTCTTAAAAGGACCATTAAGGGACTTAGGTAAACAGAGATAGATTTTCTCCTGGCAAATAAATGACAGATTTTCTTCTGATGCACTCTGTCTCAGAAAGAACAATGCTGATGTTAGGTCCACTGGACAACAGCTATTTTGCTTTCCTGTGTGAAAGATTTCTCAGTCAACCATTTGTGTGCAGATTAAAGTTCCCTTGTTCTGCTTTAGCTACAAAAAAAAAAAAGACCATAATTCCCTGAAGAATCTGGCTGCATATATTTAGCATCCAACAGTGAGTTCAGTGTACTGCTACAAACATTGTACAGCACTCACCATATAAGTCAACTAAAAGCTCTTGCCAAAGACAAATGTCATTATTTCAGATAATTTTTTTTTTTAAGAACAATGATAGGAAATGATAGGGGTCCTGTAACCTTTCTAAATCTTTTGCAGAGAGGAGTCTGGGTTAAGTAGCAGATATTAATTTATATGCAAAAAACAGTTGACAAATTACATTCCACTTCTAATGAATAATTAGGCTTTGTTTAGCTTATCTTTCTCATCATCAGACTGCCAGTTTCAAGTATCTTTCCTAAAGCTGCAATGCAGTCACAAAAGAGGATGGGCAAACCAAACTCAAAATAAACAATATCTTGCATTTCCAGTCCAATTCACTTTCATTTATGTTGTCTCCCTCTCTACAAATACTGTAATACATTAAGATGTTGCTGGCTAGAGATTTAATGCCACCCATATGTAAAGAAAAAAGGAAATAAAAATGCCCCCACACTGCAAAAAGATGAGAATTAGCTAAATATTTGCCATGCATCTTACTAACATTGTCCTCCAAGATACAGCTGCAGAATAATGTCTAAAAGGGAACATTTGCTGACTATAGTGAATTACCTACATACCTTAACCTAGCTATATTATACCTCCAATCATAACCAGAGTTCTTAAAAATATATATTCTTACAAATATATTACATGTAACCTTTTCATTCAGTAATTAACAGATCAGATCTTCATAGAAACATAAACTGGAACTCCTAGATATTCATTGAAATACATTAGCTGAAGGTCTAGCCCAATATAGGAGTAAACAAAACAGACCAGATACATTGAATCTTAGAGCCTGACTGAACAAGCAAATCCTAATGAGATACTAATATTATTTGAAGCCAACAGAAATTTTGTAGATGTGTGCTGGTGAAACGTGAGCAGGAGAAAAGCACTGGGAAACAAAATGCTGGGTGAAGAAGTAGTTCCTATGGAAACCCATGGAACAGCAGCATGTTCATGATGGCTTTCATTTGCTAGGGAAAAATCAGACAGGCTTTCTGTACTCTATCATTCTGGACACCTGTGCAATGATTGGGGTGATTGGTTAAAATTCTCTGCTGTAAAGTGGGATAAAGACAACTCTTATTTTAGCACTGATGTCACCAGTGACACTGATGGCACCATGTAATCTGGATGAACGTGGGTGTCAAATGTACATTCCTAGGAATTCCTTTGTTAGTCGGCCTACGACTGATCTATCGCTAAATCAAAGTGCTCTTAGTGCCTTTGTTATCTTGAACATTTTGACTCAATCTGTGTATTCTGTGTGCAGTATCTGTATAGAATCTTGTATACAGACTAACATGTCCATGAAAACATGACTGTCTTGAAATTAAAACTATTTCCATTTGCTGCTGTGTTAACACTCCTATAGCTTTATGGATTCAAACCACATAATTTGAATTAATATTTAGTGGCTTTGTGTGGCAAAGAGGTGAACCAATCCCTTCATTCTATTAATGAAACTAAAAAAATAAAAATAATCAAATACATATGTGTTTTTACTAGTGGGTTTCTTAAATTACTATGGTGCTCAAGACAGGCTTAGTGGTTACTATGGTATTTAAATTCAAGAGACTGTTGAGTGATTCAGACCACATACTACTGAGGGCTGCCAATTTGCACAGTCAATGGAAGAAGTAGTCTTCATGCCTCCAGTAGGCATCTGTGGCAGATGGTCTGAATACAACCTCTATTCTTTACCACTGACTGCATAAAAACAGAAGCTGGCTGCTTTGGATAGCAGGAAATATGAATCACTTCATCAGCCTCTGAAAGGGAGACATCATAAAAGACATTTATATCCACATTAGATACTGTTGTGTAAGGTATGAATACATCCCAAAATGAATACAGCATATGGGAACAGTGTTAGAAGGAAAACCCAGGCAATTATCTTTTTATCTTTATGAGATAAATATATTGCAAGAAAGAGTTTTGCTTACTGTGTCTACCAGGCGATTGACTCAATGTGAACGAACAGCATTTACCAGTTAAATCTCACTGCCAAAACCGACATGTTTACATTCTCAAATGAGGAATTCAGGATTGACTAGATTGGGAGATTGGCACCCTTTGGGGTAGCTATAAGCCTGAGCTACACAATGCAGCAATGCAGAAAAATTGCTTTATTCTGTAAAACAGGAAAAGTCAGTTCATGTCAACAAACACGATTCACGTGGTATCAAGCTATATCACTGCACTTGTAAAAAAGAAAAAGCCCTGTTGTTGTTACTAGGTGGTCCTGATTGGGACTAAAAAAGAAGTCTGGATTTAAAAAAAATAAATTAAAAGGTAGAAAATTTCGGCTTTTTAAATGAAAGTGGATTTAAAAAATAACCCTTTACCATCAAAAGCAGAAAACCCAAGTGTATTCTTCCCGTCCCAACTTTTCCTAACACTGATGGCATAATAATTGTTTGCAGATTTATCCTAACTGCTATATAATTTAACTTGATTGTAAATACATAATTTAACTTGTCAGTGTTATTTCTCTGTCAACTGTCAACCACTTATTTATTATGAGCAATGTACCAGCACTCAAAACAAAATGAGCCCATAATAACCTATGTGAAGCTTTGACTCTGTAATGGGAGGGGAAAGTGAATTGGAGTGTAAACAATTAGAGGCCACTACCTGTGATTAAAATTGATAGATTTCAGAAATAGTTTTAGTGGGACACACTTGGCCACACTGGGCATTTTGGAGGCAGAAGGACTTGTACCTTACTTCCTCAGATTTTCCTATGGAAAAAAAAAAAAAAAGATAGCTTCACTCCAACCTCAGCAACCTACAGAACGAAAGGAACAGAAATATTGCCTATGGATTCTTCACTGGAAAATTCCATGTTAAAAGTAACCAGCCTTCACGAACTCGAGATGTCTTACTGCCTGCCTTGAATAGATAGAAACTGAGCTCTGGCCCATGATCAGCCAGCACAAACTGCTCACATCAATAGCTCACTGGTTTGGGGACTATGATGTGAACATAAATCAGCAGCTGGGGTAGCTGCCTCACTGGGACATGGTATGAAGATCAATGGACTTGATCCGTATGGTTCTCTTCCAACTTGAGAAATATTCTATGATCCTCAATACATCAGCAATGATATGTTGCTGGTCATGATCCTCCTGGGAAAGCTGGATTGACATTTTAGTTTCTTATATTTTCATGTGAGAGTCTAAATGTAAGCATCTATGCTTACAAATATAACTGTATTTTGCTTCAAAGGATTCTTGCTTACCTTGATATTGCTGGTACTTTCTGCAGCCATGCTGGTCTTGCTTTTTTTCCCCTCTCTCTACCCTCAAATTTGAGTCAAGGCAAGATCAGAATAAAAGTTACACTAAAAACACCTGTACCTGCACCAACAGCAGCAGATTCATGTCTGGTAAGGGTGACTTTAACTTGAGTGCCTGCAGTAATTCCAATATGACACTGCGTGTCAAGTAGAATTTGTCCCTTTCCTAGAACAGAAAAAACACAAAATTATGGATGTTCTGAAATTCACTGACACTCACCAGTACACCATAAAGATACTTTTTATCTAAGTTTAAGACCAAAAAGTTCTAAGAGCATACTGGTTTCTCCTGTCTTACAAAACAGCAGACATTATTCATTATTTTTTTAATTTTACAGACTTGATTGAAAAGACATCAATGAGGTTGATTCTCCTTTGACATTGTATCAGATATTATATCCAAGAGTTTAATATTTCACACGTGAAATATAAAATGGATTCTATAAAACAGTTATAAAGTCTGTGCAGGCAGACAACCTTCACTAGTAGTTCCATATAAAGACAAATGGGGAAAGCACTAAGTATTGACACAGGAGAACAAAACTGGCAATAGTATTTAGTGTTTTTTCTTTCATTAAACCTGCCAGGAATGGTCTACATTTTACCATACTTTTTTTCTGTTGTCATTCCCCTTAAGAGTGTCTGCACCAAGATAACTTGAACATCTATCTTCATTCATTAGACACACATTGCCTTTCCACTTACACAATAAAAAAATTGCTGCTACAACAGAAACATTTTAAAACATGAGTGAAAACCAGGCAGTGAAGATTGGAACACAGAAGCCTAAGAATAGAGTTGTAAAGCTGAGACAGCAAGGAGGTACAAGAGATGAGCCTGTTCTACATTGTACTTTGACATTCTCTGACTTTAGACGACAACATAAAAATGTGGAGCAAACCTATGATGTGCTACTGACCACAGCAACTCAAGAATTTTGATAAGCAGGATGATTTCCACTGAGCTCTTCTTGAAATTACCATCAGAGATGAAATAACATTGGCTAACACAGAGCATATCCCAAGTGTGTTTAAGATAAAGCTGGTTATCTTAAATCTTGTCCATCTCCTACACTTGCCTGTTCACTTCAGTTAAATATGTGAAATTTTGTACTCAGTCAGGGCCTCAGTTCCTCTGTGACATATGCAAAATGGGACAATAATGTTTGCTTCTTCCTCTAATAAGTCTTGTGCGTTTTATTTAGCAAGGGTGAGTTTGAAAGCCACCTCCAGCTGCACACAGTAGCAAGTGCAGCCAAAAGGGAAGCAGTTGGAAGAGATGAATAGCTGGAAGTAAGAGTGAGCTTTGGTTGCAGCAGACCAAGAAGCCAATCACCAGCGTTTCTGCTCAGAGAGTCAAGATCATCACATTGCATCTGCACAGCATACTGCCAAACAAAACTTATAGCAACAGCATTTGTCCTCCGTGTCACCTACATACCTTCTAATGACAGCAGATTTTAAATATCAGCCCCAGATTTGGGATAAGGCACCTATACAGCAGACTGGTATGTCTTTCATGGATGTTAGGATGCCAGTCTGTGAATCAAGAGTACTTCAAGCTCCTAGTCTTATATTCAGTTACACAAGGTGCACAGACAGACAACACATTTAGCTGATGGAAAGGACCACAAATTGCAGTTGTCCTTGTCTGACCACATTGCTGCACTCTAGGCAGCTAAATTCACAGAAAGCTAATACTGCAAAGTAAAAAATAACATTTAAAAAGCCCTAAAACATTCCTTATGGGAGCAGCAAACACTGGATGAGTTCAGCTGTATAATGCAAGCATTACTTGAGGGGACAAGTACTCAGAAGTCACACATCCCACATGCATGAGTGGTGTTCTGATAATAACAATACAACATGAAGAATATCCAGGAGAGGTCAGACCAGAACAACTGTCCTCAGTAATCTGTCTACAACAAGGCCATAAGCAGATGCAAAAGGAAGTACAACAACAATGCAAGTATGTATAATGCCCACTCCTAGCCACCAACTATTTGCAGCTCAGTGAACTTCTGAGCTCAGTGTGGTTTCTGTATAATTCAGAACTCTCAGCAGACTTCTCTTTTATGTACATGTCCTTTGCCTTTTTGTCAGCTTTTAGCACTCACAGGACTTGGCACCACACACTGCTGAAAGACCACTTGCGTTTACTTGCTTTGACACTGATTCCTATAAACTAATATGTTTTTTATTTTGTACTAGAAAGGCATGAAATTACCCATCCCTTTGGGACCTTTACAGACCATTCTCACATGTCCATCAGTTGTTGCTTTTTCAGATTGAAGAGCCCTAACTCAGCTGCTCTATATGTGGAACTTATTCTACCATTTGATCATTCTTGTCACTATTATCTGAACTTTCTCCAATTCTAATATATTTTGGTTGCAAATGGGGAACCAAAAATGTGCACAATACTCAAGGTACAAATAGATCCTGATTACTTGCTAGAATCCACCAGCAAGAGTGACCCTTCACACCACCATATGCTTTTGCAGTCTCAAGACATACACAACACGGTGCCACGCTCAGTCAGTTGACGATTACATCCCCCAAAACACTGGACAAAAGTTCCTATCAATAATCCAGCACAGTAGCCTGCACATACTAGAAAAGAAGAGAGGTAAAAATCCTTTCAAAAGCACTCAGCTGTTTTACAGGCTAACATCTATGCTACACAGGATATAATTGGATCATAGTAGATTGCTTTGTCAGAACATAGGGAAGGAAGTACAGGCTTCACAAATCTCAGCGTTCCTTTGCTCTAAGGATAATAAACAGTGAGCTACCTCTTTCTCAAAGAAGTTTCTCATCTAACATTCTATATTCTTAAAGTGTGTTAAGCACATGCAGTGCAGAAAGATGAAGCAAAATCAAGCAAAACGTTTTTTCACATCTGACTTCTTGCTTCCTGCACTGTAAATCGGGAGCGATGACACTGAAGTCAACAGTCCCAAGTACCCTTTCTATTGAAGTCTACTTATCATTCTGTTGGTGACAAGTATGTGTAAGCATAGTTTAAAAGACTTTCTGAACTCTGTATTCTGACACAGAGCTGTAAATGGGTATTAGCTTCATAAGAATAATGCCCAGAGGAGTCACGTGTACATCACGCAGCAAAGAGTCAAGATTAAAACCCTTTTAGCCTCTGTTCAGCCAAATTAACCCAACCTGTCTATATGTTCCTCTAAAAAATGTCTTGCAGTATTCAAATTATGACTTGCCAGGGGTCTATGTGTAGAACACCACTGAACTTTGTTTCTAGCAGTATCTCAGGACCCAAACTTAGTATGAAGAATGGTAATTTTATTTCTTTAGTAAAGTGGTATGCTATCCTCCATGTAAGCCAGTATAAAGCAAAATTCATTATTTTATCTCTGTTGCTACTACAATAATTACAATTACTAAAGACTAGATACTTGAATATTCTTTACAAGAAATTCAATAGCAAAATTATATCATGTCCAACTCAGTGTCATTCTACATTTACTCACTAAGGGTCAATAGGATGTTAGCAAAAGGTTAAGTTTAGGTTCAAGCTTCTGCAGCTCTAAGAGATAAGAAAGACAAAAAGTGCCCATTTAAGACCTTAAGATACTTGAAATGAAAACTAAAGATAAGATTACAATCCACAGAAGAGATGCTAGTCTTAACTGAGAGTTCCAAAGTCACTGAAAAAATCAAACTGCTGACCTGGAACAGAAACTCAGACAAGTCTTCTGGCTCCAAGACAAAAGAAATTGAGATATTCATGCCACGGGGTATTAAGAAAATGCTGGAGATAAAAAAAGATTTGGAGTGGTTGTACAGCACTGACCTCCACAAAATACATGAGAGTGGCTTGCTCTTTAAAAAGACATGAATCCTTCACAGCTTAGATGAAAGTTGGTGCTTAGTTTCAGACAGTACATTTAACGTTGCAAAATTAGTAACTAAATCTGAATAGTTTCAATGTTCACTAATTATATACATTCTAGAATTCACTTCGACATGATACTTGATCCCAAACAACAATCTTACTTGGCTACAGTGATTTCCACTGTAGAAAAACCACAGACATTAAACTGGGTTTGGTTTTTTTTTCTCTTACAACAGTCATTAATTTCACATTTCTACTGCAAAACCATGGTAAGCTTTCAGAAATAACAAATACGTGTGGAGTTCCACTAAATGAAGGAGTTTGTAGCTATAAATTGCAGGAGACCATTCATTAATGATTCCATTTCTGGGGGAACAGGTTGCAATAAACTAAATCAAGAAGGAGATTTTACCGTGTGCTACAATCCAGGCTTCCTGTGTGCAATTAAATACTCAATGTATTAACAGAATATTGAACCAGGAAGCATGCAAGAAACACACAGAGTTTTTTAATGCCATGAGTTTAATAACATATTTGTGAAAGAATTGAAACTGTGAAGTATGAGGGGAGTGAAACATTTCCTGTATTTCACAATTTGCTTTAGCAAGCATACACAAAACAGTGTTATCAGACTGCAGACGAAGAATGTCTTTGCTTTGGTTTTAAATGAGGCTCTTTTTTTTTGTTTCAATGGAAAAATCTTACTGTTGGACCTTAATTTAATATTTGTCTCACTTTGCCTTGCCCAAACATCTCATTCAAATTACTTCCAAAAGCTGGACAGTCCCTTCTGTACTCGGGATTTTTTTCTTTCATAAAGTCATCTCTTCCAATGAGACAAAAAAAGGTAGCATTTGCTTGCTGTAATTAAACACATTGTTAATTTCTATTTAATGTTTCAAACCCTTACATCTGGTAAAATGTGGGGTTTTTTTATAGTGCAGTTTTTCAGTGAGAGTGTCAACGCTTTTAGTATCTCTTCTTCACTGTTTGTCCAGCGACATTCTCTTACCAAGACTGAAGCAGTACATGTTCCAGTTGTACATTATCAATACAGAAAATCAAGCAGCTACTTACGAATGCTTCCTGAAGATTAATTTCTGTTTTGACAAATGTATCAAGGATGGAAAACTGAGCATTTAGTGGCTGAAGCAACATTTTTGGTCAGTACTTTAGCAATCGACAGAATGGAGCACATATGGCCTTAATAAAAGGTTTGATTGGTTTTGTGGATTTTGTTGTTCATCTTCTCACCAACAGCTATAAAAATCAACTTGAGTAATAACTGTTATTTGCACACCCTACCTTACATCCAGGAATTTAAAAACTTTTTTAAAGGTGCAAACATATCTCTTTTCTACTGACAGCCATGCACACCAAAGCCGAATGAAACAGGATCTAAGCTAGGAAGCTCCCAACAGTCTTCCACTTTGCTTAGCTATCCATCGCCTTCCCTCACGGCTACGCTCTCAAAATGCACTACTAGGAATATATAAGTTTTTACTGCATAAGGAATGGGGCTAAACTTGTGCACTAGGGAAGATATGACTGTGCAGACATTTTAAGTCATACATGAATACCAGTTATCTGTACAAAAAAAAAAAATAATTCCAAGTTAAGAAATCACACCAAAATACTTTTCTGTTGCCATGTTTCCTTTATCTGTGTCTATACTGAGAATGTGAAACTCAGAATTTTCAAAAGGCACTGAATCACAATCACTATTGATTAGCAAAACTATACTAAAACTGTTGGAAATGTCTAAAACTTGCCACTGATTTAAGTTTTATTTACAAACATACTAATTGAGAGAAGTAGGACTTTATCCTATTTTCAGGATTGTTCCTAAAGGAAGATAGTCTCATTGTTACCTTAGTGAAGGCTCTGTAGCACAAACCACACAGTTCTACCAAGTAGGCCAGAGTGAAGATGGCATTCTGAATTACAAAGCTTAGTAACTTTGAAAAAGGCTCCAGAAGACTCTGCAATGATATAATTTAGAAAAATGAATAACTGGTTGCTCAGCAAAACAAAAAACCTTACAAATTCCGAAATGCCTGAAGTGAACAGCACTAATTTTAGCTCAAAGGCCACCTTGCTAGGTTTTACACTGTTTCAATGAAATGGCTATTCCATCTAGAACTTACCTTCATGTTTGTGTGAAAAAAATAGAGGAAAAACCTTATAAAACAGTTTTACCTCTGGCATAGTGCTCATGAGCTACAAGAGATTCTGTAGTGTTTATGCAAGAAGACCTCACTGGCCTCAGTGGAAATGTACAGCAGAACTTCCTTAGAAGTTTATTACTATCTTCTTTTATTTAAGAAAAAAAAAAAAGAATCATAGAATGGTAGGGTTGGAAGGGACCTTTAGAGATCATCTAGTCCCCCTGCAGAAGCAGGTTCACCTAGATCAGGTCGCATAGGAACATGTCCAGGCGGGTCTTGAAGACCTCCAAGGAAGGAGACTCCATGACACCTCTGGGCAGCCTGTGCCAGGGCTCCCTCACCCTCACAGTAAAATAGGGTTTTTTATATTTAAATGGAACTTTTTGTGTTCCAGCTTCATCCCATTACCCCTTGTCCTGTTGCTAGATACAACCGAAAAAAGGGATGTCCCAACCTCCTGACATCCACCTTTCAGATATTTGTAAATATTAATAAGATCCCCCCTCAGTCTCCTCTTTTCTAGACTGAACAGCCCCAGTCCCCACAGCCTTTCCTTGTATGAAAGATGTTCCAGTCCCCTGATCATCTTGGAAATCTTTAAGAAGATATACATTCATACCGACAAAGAAATGTATTCCTACTCACATTTGGCTGTAACTGAGATTCCAAAGCTGCTACCATGCTTCTAAGAGTACCAAGACTGCACGATTTTATGCTTATATATAAAACACTTGCCTAGCTAGGACATAAGAACACATTCAAAGAACAGCACAAACTGGCTAAATGTGAGAAAACAGTTTTGTCTTCTTGAAACTTACCCTGGTAGCACTAGTGGTAGGTATCTTCAACAAGCAAATCATGATTCTTAAACTAGAATCTAAAGAACACTATACACATATTTGAAGGCAGGAAAAGAGAAGAAAAAAAAAAAGAAAGAAAAAAAAATGAGTGAGTATTTGTGCACATCTTGGTGTTAGTGGTAGTAGCAATGAATAAGTTAAAGCTGAAGTCTGAAAAACGATCTCTGATGACTGATCTTAGTCTAAAATGGTTATTCCCAAACACATTATCATACCCCTTCAATAGTAACATACCACAAAACAGACCTTGAGGTGAGAAAATATCACTAAATAGATAGCTCAAAAAAGTTAACTTCACTCCTCTTATGACAAAAATTTCCTGTATTTCCACTGTAACAAAAATGGATTGGGGAAAAAAAAAATAAGTGGGTTAGCAGGAGGTACAGAATCACAGGTATGCACCATCTACCTCATTTTATATTTCTGTGGTTGACCTGGGCTATGGCATCTTCCCTCACACTCCAACACAGGGATACAACTCACTCCCCAAAATACCAGAGTGCACTCTGTCAACAGCTGCTCTAGATGCCCCTCTAAAGTTGTTCCTTACAGTGCAATTGATTTTCCTTCTGAGTAAATCACATATGTTGCAGCAGTGAATGAGGCTTTTCAGGGTCTGTCCACTGTCTTTCCTCATGACTGCTGCAAACATCTAGAAGAGCAAAGAGTCATTTCTGACCCTAGAGGAAGGAACAAGAGATGGACAGTTCAGGAGCAAGAAATTGTTCTATTAATGATACCTCCCATGAATAAAGGTAAACGAAAGTAAACACTCCATCTAAATGTTCTGTGAATGGCAGATATGCAGTTGGAGCTGTTTAGATTTAATTAATTTCTTTTTATGTATTTCAATTAGACAAGATGCCACAGACTGGGGTGGCTTATATGCAAAGGAAAATGTTATTGCCTGTTTGGTTTAGCAAGTGCTGCAAGATAGTGCCTCAGCTTAGGAAAATCTAAAGAGGTTTCAAGATCTGACTATTACACAATAGTGCCAAGGAACTTAATATCATTTATATAATTGAGTGGTGACATCTAATATAAAAGACAATATTATAAGTCACAAAACCAGATTTTGGACACCTCGTCTCACACTGAGCAATGCTTCTTTACACAGAACAAATTACCTCTTGGTTCATTTCTGTTATGGGAAATAAAGTGAGAATAAGGGCATCAGAATCTTGTGTTTACTTGGAAAGACTCGGAAAAGTTTTTACTGTGTTTCCTGAAAAGACATCTGGAAATATACATAATTGGAAATTATGTATGTCCTCTGAGCTCTCACAAATCAGAACCTAAAGCTTCTAAATCCAGTTTCTGTAACTATATTCTGATTACATTCAGAAGTACAACCTGGTCATCCAAACAGGCCACGCTCAGTTTATAGTAGTCTTAGTTCTCTCTGCCTATCTGATTATTATGTACCTTTAGCAAATTTATCACACGGTGTTGCTCTTTGTGAGAGTTTTCTTTTGTTTTAACAGTTAAAATCAGATAGATTTTTATTACTAAAATGCTGTATCTCTCAAATCTGACGAAAACAGAGCACGGAAAGTGTAGAGAAAAACGGGCAATGAAGAGGTAGAGTACTCTGGTCAGAGTTGTTACTTTTACCCACAGGAAATACAATTGAAGGGATATATCAGACACATAATAAATTCAGTCCACTGGAAACATTAGTTGACACACCAGAAAATATTCACAACAACCCGAATTTCTCATTCACAGCTTTCCCACTGTTTCAGTACATCCCACCCAATGGCAGCATAGCTCATTTCAGGTGCCCATACATCATACCTTAAGTGGCAAAACACAAGGGAGTTTAGTAAGGAAGGTCTGAAACTGATTACTAATGGTGGTCCAGAGGTTGCTGGGGGAGTCCATTGGCAAGGCTTCCATAAAGGTAGCTATATTTTCTAAACACCGTAACATTGCACCTCCTGCTGGTAAATTCTTCTTGTTGTTTAAACCCTGGGAAACAAAAGGAGAACTGTAAACAAACGTATACAGGCAGAAATTGTCCCTTAAATTTGGAAATTATGAGAACAATTTGTTGAGACAAAATACTACTTAGATCTTCTGTAACACTAATGATAAAATGTTGTACAGGGAATTCAAACTGTGTATGTGATAGCTAAGTCTAGTTCAGTTCCTAAAATACTGACCAAAAGATCTTGAGACAAAATGTTATAAGCAAGGTCCTAACCCAACCAACTTCAACTGACATGGTAGTAAAAAGCAGAACTCAAAGTATTCAGCAGGGAATTGCCTACAGTTCTGAGCCCCTCAGCTCAAGAAGGAAAGGGTGCTGCCGGAGACAGTTCACAAAGATGATGGAGTGGAGCATCTCCCTTATGATGAAAGGCTGAGGGAGCTGGGGCTCTTCAGCTTAAAGGAGACTGAGGGGTGACCTCATGAACATTTACAAATACGTAAAGGGCAGGTGTCAGGAGGATGGAGTCAGGCTTTTCTAAATGATGTCCGATCATAGGACAAGGGGCAAGAGGTATACTCTGGAACATAAAAGGTTCCAAAGAAATACAAGGAAGAATTTCTTCACTGTGAGGGTGATGGGAGCACTGGCACAGGCCCAGAAAGCCATAAGCACTTTTAAACTGAAGCAACCATCATGTTCATGGAAGATTAGGATACACGCAAGTGACCAGTGCTAGTGAGAGGATAAAAGTAGAAAAAAAGCCAAGTGCACAGAGGCAATCACAGAAAGGCAGGGAGTAAAGCTTTAGATCACTGAGAGGGACTGCCATCAGATACAGGGGACAATGAGAACTGAGATCTATGAGCTGAAACATTCCTGAAAAACAGAAATAGTGCTGGGGAAAGGGATGTGCCACACTATCAATGAGTAGGACAGCTCCAGGAGCTGGTCTCAGTTTAAAAAAAAAACAAAAACAAACAACACCCACAAACAAACACCACGAAAAATCCAGAACGACAACCTCTTAACCAACCAACTAAAAAATTTAGTGAAAGCAAAATCCAGGACGATGGTGAGAACAACCTAATTCTGCTTCAAAGGAGGACAAAACAAAAATTCACATTGTTTTTGGTGACACAAATTTGAACTCTTAAAGAATAATAAGAAAAGATACAATATGCCTGATAATGCTAATAAAACTAGCACCATCCAGAGAACTGATTGCCAACATACCTCTAAAAGCTGGCTCAGAGCAGCAATGGAACTCAGCTCACTGAAATCCATGAGAGATGTGGCCAAGGTCCGTAAAAAACTTCCATCTGAAATTCAAATGACATTTTTACACTGGCTGTCCACACAGACGTAGCTGAAATGCACTTCTAAGTACCACACATTACCTTTAATGTTGCTCTGGAAGAGCTGGGGGAAGATGCCATTGGGAGCCAGCTGATGGAACACACAGCGGAGGAACTGCTTGGCCACACCTGCAGCATTTCCAGGGATCATCATGCTGAAATGAAGGGAAAGAAAATGAAGGAGAAAGAAACTGCATTGCAGATGAATCTTCTCAAAGCTGACTAAATCGAGAAACAAAGATGATACTATTATTTTTAATTATAGAAGCATTCAGTTACAAGTGAGACAGTCAAAAGCAGAACTGCCACGATCACAAAAACCAGTGTGTTAATTTTATGACTTCAGCTCAACTATGCAGAGATGAAAAGTTATGTACACATACCTAGAGCACTTAAGTCTCAATAAATAGCTGCATTTTTCCTAATTCTCCACATAGTTTTATTTGTGAATCATCTGGGTTTGAAATATAATTCTGCTCTCACCTTGTGTATTTCAGTGATATAGGATGAAGTTATTAGCTTTCCCATAAAATACATGAACAATGAGTAAACATATGTACTGTAATACTTATTTGTCTCTTGCGGTTTCCTTCAAGAGAGGAAGTACTTTCTAATCACTCCTAAAATGAATGGTTTCATTTAAAAAGCTAAAGCATTCTCTATTTATTCATAAATTGTGTATCTCAACATATTTTACAGCTTCTCAAAATTAATTTATCCTATTCAGCATCTGACTTACATATTGAGATATCACTACCAGGGGTTGTCCATGGCCAAAGATGATTCATTTGATTGAACGTATGGACATAGTTTATCAAGACAAGACAAATACTGAAGACAGAGCAAATTAGAAAAAGCTGCATTGAAATCACAGAATCAGGTTAAGCATCTTTAAATTATGTCGGAATCTGAGGTTTTTCAAGTTCACTACATATAATCATGGGTTCCTTTTCATCTTTAGAACACACAAGGCATTTGAAACAAATGGAAATGGACAGGTTTTTCTTCTTACACACAAACCTTATGACATTTTTTTTAAAGTAAAATATAACTGATTTCTGAGCCAAGGAGAATGATACTTCAGATTAATTGTTTCATTTTGGCCAAGATACCCTTTTCTACCATACCTTTCTGCTTGATTAGAGAAACTCATACTTGATGCCAACCTGAAATAAAAGTTTGAAAAAGCAAGTGAAGGTCATATGACTTTTTTGTTTCATGTTTAAGACAATTAGCATCTATTTCAAATATTATATAAGAATTTTAGAAAATATTTTAAATGTCACCAGAAAGGTCTTCTGAAGAGCACATAAATTCAGTTGAAACTTCTTTGCATGACAAACTCTGTTCAATCTTGCAGTCTCACAAATACCTAACAGTTCTAAAGAAAATTCTAATTGCCTTCCTGTGCTTGCATGAAGATAATGAAGTAAAGCACATCATGGATAATTATGAACCTAGAGGGATCTGGAGAAATAAAAAAGTTTACCAGAAGCTGCCTACTGACTGAATTGTTTCTGATTAACACAGAAACACAGACTAAGCCAAAATTCTCTACTTGTCAGTCTGAAGTGAGGCTTCTAGTTTCAGGCTTTGGCACCGAAATAACTGGCCTCACTTCAGAAATACTAAGTACATACAAGCTCTTACAAAGTCGGACAAGACAGGGTTCTCAAAAATCAGGTCATTTATTTTAGTACCTAAATATAGACTAATACAGGCATTCAGTAACAAAAATACAGAACACAATCTTACAGCAAAATCATGCACTTCAATATCCAGGACACGTAAACAAATAGAATCAGGGCTTATAATATCAAAGCAACCTACTTTTAATACTAAAAGTCACTAAAGAGCAACGATAGACATGTGCACTGGAAGCATCTCTTATGCACAAAATAACACGCAATCTGAACTTGCTGCTGCTGTGCACCAGTATTTCTGCTTCTGAAAGCTGATACATCTAAACAGAAAGTTCACAGAGCTACGCTAATTTACCTCTGGTAATGAACTTGCCTTCAAAGTCTATTTTTAATTCATGATTCTTTTAGATTGGATTCAGCTGTTGCTCAATCCTCTGTCAGCCTCTGTTCTGAAAACAGTCTCCTCTGTAGTCACTGCTACAAAACCCAAAAAGAATCCTAAGGCAGCTCAGTCAAGTGCATAAATGTAAACCAAAATGGATGGTGTTTTTCATTAATGACACGTGGCTAGCTAGGTGCATCGCATACTATCAACATCTCAGGCTGGATGGTGCAGGGGACAGAGGATTACATTATCTTTAGTTGTCCCAGCAAAAAATCAGAAAAACTCATCAGAGTTCCCAACTCCACTGCTGCAAAGAGAAGTCCACACTAAAATGCAATACAGTAACTCTGGTATGCAACGTTAATTCTGAAATGCTTGAAGCTACATACAGACCTCAATTCTGGAATAACTGCAGCATCTGCTTACATTAAAGCACATCAGGATTTCTGCAGTATGCAATAAGATTATTCACATGCCCAATGGCCACTACACTTATTTTCAAAAATCTACTAAAGCATATAAATACAACAGTATAAAATATTTATTCTAAAAGAAATCAAAGGCTTATGCAAAAGTTTTCTTGCAAATGCAACAAGGCAAGTGTGGGTTTTATGATAAACAAAACTTCGGTTTCTAATTTTGGAAAAACTTTGAGACATGAACTACACTAAACACTTGGGAACACCTGAAACTTTTTTAAATTTACTTGAATGTATTTATCCTTACTAATCTAAATATTTTGTTTCACAAAGGCCATGAACCTCTACCATAACCTCCACTTTGCAGACCACAAAGCAGAACAGCAAATGGTTATGTTCAAATTTGTACATGTGAAGAAGAGAACTTAGGCTTTTCAAAGCTTCACACTAATTCCAGAGCCTAAATGCCATTTCAAACTGGGCTTTGATGCTTGGAAAGCTAAATCTTGCTGGAAATCTATGAAATGAGAATCAACAAGTAAAAACTAGAGCATAAAGTTAAGTGCATGCCAGAGTCTTATGAACATGACATTCTTTAATTGTCATCAGCTTGAAACCAGAACTTTTTCTCTGCCAAAAATCCCAATAGATGCCTATCTGTACCTGTGGGTATCCAAATAACTTTTGAAAATCTTTCTGTATATTGTTTAGGTATTCTGGGAGACTGTATTTCTGAATTACTGCTCTTCTTAGCATGAAAGTAGTAGTTATTTTCTAAGGATATAAATACAAGAAATCTAATTCATTCTTACCTCTGCTTCAGATGGGTATTTGGAGATAATAAAATGGCACTGCTTGATAAAAGACAGAAACTTGGCTATGTACATGGGGCATCTGAATGCCTCTCTGCTTGTATACGTTACTTATTTTGCACGTACTCAAAATAATTATTTTATGGGGAATTAAGCCCCTTACTGGACATAGAATTTGTCAGAAATGACAGACAGTAGGAAAAATACAAGACATTTACCAGAAGTACCCCATGTTGTATGCTATCTGCTGCTCTAAAACAATCAACTGACTCACTCCAAAGATGCAGCATAGCACAGAAAAAGGTAGCCTACTCGGCTCTCATCTCTTGATCTTCCAAATTATTTACTCTCTGTGGCTGTAGTATTGCTATATTTTCAAGAATCATGCAGAATGGATAGCATCTGTCTAGATGGAAACTTTGTTTCCATCAGAGTTCATTAACAGTGCCAGCAGGGAACTGCAGTTTTCAATTAATGGAAATGGAATATTTGAATAGCTGCTGTGTTTAAATGGAATTGGGAGGTAGCAGAGAAGCAGGGCTGTAAAGAGCTCTGGCCCTGCAGAAGTTACTGTTTTTAGAAGAAGAAATTTTAACCTCAGTTGCTGAAAAGGACATGGAAAAGGAGAGCTGTGTAACATTTCTGCACTTCTAGTGCTGCTCAGAAGTCTATTCTGAAACAGCTCCAATGCATCCCTCCCACCTCTTAGGCAAGAAATTGTGGAAGTGGCCAAGGCAGCAATGACAAGTAATACAACAGTAACAGTGCATTTCAGTTATCCTCAGCACACTGGGTAAAAGTCACAAGAGAAAAATAATAGACAGTAAATGTTTAAGATGTTATCAGAGATGATCTCATGTAGCAGCTAGTTAGGAAACCCTCAGATGCAACTCTTTCCTTAGTCTCAATTAGCATATAAAATACAGTTGTAAAACCTGAAGAGCTTCTGGTATGCTAATGAATGATCATATCTAGGAGTCGAAAGTCCTCCAAGAGCAAGAAAATTCAGAAAAGTTTTAAAGCAGGAACTATATCAAAGTGAAAAATTCTGTTAAAGCAGCAAAAAAGTACTAGCCCAGGGAATTCAGTCTTTACAAGAAGCGCAGAAGCTGTTTAAGAACAATTACATTGGAAACACAAGGCCAAGCTACCCCACTTATTAAGAAAGACTTCCAGAGACCAAAAGAAAGGAAAGGGTGAGGGAGGTTGTTAGGAAAAAGGTGGCTACAGAAAAACTGAATTAATTCTTTGCATCACTGCTTACAGTGGGACAAGCTGTGGAGAGCTTCCTGAGCTGGAACCTCCCTTTGGAGGGTAAATGGGGAGGACATGAAAGGAGTTGCCCAAAACTGAAGCAACTGTGGAAGAAGTTACGTAAGAAACTGATAAAGCAATGAGAAACAAAGCAGCAGACAGAAAGAGGTGTTATTCACGTAAGAGTTCTAAAATATGTAACTTCATAAAGTGAAGTTTATGTAAACCCAGTTCCAGGAACAACATTCAGTCACATGGGAGAGAGGAAATCCTTGAACTTACCGTCCTACAGACTGCATGATGTCCAACAGCAGAGGAGCAGCCAAGTCTGGACTAAGGTGAATGAAGGTTGAGAGCACAACTATGGCCAGACCTAGTGTCTCTTCATCATATTCCTCAAGAATAGCTCCGCAGTCATGGCACCTGCAAAGAACAGTTTAAAAAACTGACATGAACAACTTTAAAACAAAGTAGTACTATTACTGCATGTGTATAATTAGATCCCTTTAAAGTATTAATATTTAGTACATTCTATTCAAAATTTCTTCAGAAAGACAATGTAATTGTGACCTTGCTATAATAAATAACAGTCCACAGCTTTCAAACATTAACAAAACTTTTCACGAGCCGCACTGGCTGTTTCTTCACTGACAAAGGAAAGAGGGTAGGCCTTGTTTTGGGTCCTTTATTGGTAATTATTAGCCAGATTCCCTCACTGTATGGGACTGCTTCAGTTTGCACTATCCAAGAGAAATCTGCAGCAATGAAGACTATCCCTCAGCAATGTGAACACCAGCCAGTTCACGTGACTTGAGCTCAGGTCCTTGGCACTCTTTAGTTGCATAGACACAATGACACTCACAGATGATCTTAAACAGATAGAACAATTTCACATTCTCCTTCCTGACAGTTATGAATTATGAATAACAAATTATACAGTTTGGAAACAATGATCTGATTGGTTCCCATAGCAGTTACAGCTATCAAGAAAGAAGTTAAAGGACCTCTCAGGGGCAGAGATGCTTAGATTTCAGAGAAGACTCCTTTCTCAGGGCAGATTTGCTGCTGAGTCACTTATCCTTCCAGAAATGCCCAAAAACAACCAAAGAAGTTCTGAAAGGGCCCCATAATGTCTAATTATAAAAGGGATGTCAGATTTAGAAGAGATGAGACAGGCTTTCACAACCCACAAAAAAGGCAAATCAATGTGGGAAACTGGCTTATCTCAGCCCAGTAGGAAGGCTTGCTTAATTTCATCAATCAGATGCTAATGACTCCGTCAGATTGTGATAATTTAACTTAATGGAATTGTACAGGCAATTTTCTTGCCTTTGTTACTGAACAGAAAGGAAATATACCAAGTCATGAAAGCTCAGCTGGTCTGTATGTTAATAGGTGGTGCTAAAGACTTGGTGGAATAGCCAAAGCAAGTGCCAAAGATAAGCCTATTTTTTGGGATGCCTCTATTTGTCACACAATATGGTCCACTCCAGTCACAGCATGCACAGTGGCCCTGTCTTTTTCCAAGAACCATCTAAGCATGTCTGTCTACCGGACTGAGCACAGGAGCACAAGCAAGAACCTCAGGTTTCTCTTCCCAATTTTTGACCAAAACAATTAATGGCTCCCTGCTGACTGCTTTACTTCTCCAGTAAATGAGTACACTTCTGTTTAATACTTTCTTTAGAGGCATTTTAAATAACCACTTAAGGTTTGCAAAAGCTTTTGGGATCAGTTAGTATCAGCATTAAAAATGCGCTATTGATTGCACATGATTAGACATCAACAGTTACTTATTTCAACAGAAATCCAAAGTAATTTCAAAAAAAAGAGGGTTTTTTTTTCCTATGGCAAAAGTGGTTTCTGAAGGATCGCAATGAATCCTTCATTTAAAATAGGATGGAAAGTGCTTCCCCTGCCCTCCATGTGCATGCAAGAGCCTGAGTCATTATTTTGTCTCACCCAGGCCTTACTGAATTAAAAAGTACATCTTGCTGGCAGTGCTTAGAAATATTTACATTGAGGTAAAGAAAAGAATTAAATAATTTGGCAGAGATAAATGACAGAATGGACTTCATAGTTCCATAAAGTGTATCTATCCTTTACTTGACCAATTTAAAGTTCTACCACTTCTTTGAAAGGGAAAGAAAAAGAACTTACTTGTCAGTCATCACAACGGGCTGGTCATCAGCAAATTCTTCTGGTGCAGGTACAAACATACTGACTATACTGGGTGCTGATAGTAAGCTAGATTTTGTGGCACCTTAAGGCAATTAGAGTAAAAAAGTAAAGAAAAAATGCAAGAAAATCACTCAACAGAAATACAAACTGCCTGATGAACAGACTTCTAAAGACAATGCCATAATGATTTCACTGTGGATAGAAATAAAGAAATAAAGTGTCTACAAAGCATTATATATCACATTCCTTGCTTCTGATAGATTATTCCAATTGCCTACAACTATCAATCAAAAAAAAAAAAAGAAAGAAAAAATAACTTGAAAAAAGGAAAAAGAACAAAGAAAAAAAATTCCAGGAAGGCAGATGTAATTGCATCTACTCATTTTTTAGGGTGGGAGCATGATTCTACAGCTCCTATGAGACTGGACACCAGTTCTACAGTCTTGCCCATACTTCTGGGGAATTACTTTCCCATAGTTCTCAGTATCACTAAGGAAATAAGTTTGTATGTCTCAACATCAGATCATCAATCTAGTCACACCATCCCTAACAGAGACATGGGAGAGAGATTAGCAAAGGATAGCTAGAAGGAATGGAGAAACATTGAGAACATTGGAGGGCTGATGATTAGAAATGTTTTCCGAGTTACTCAACTGCAAGCACAGCCACTGTGACCATGTCAACATATGGGTTTCCCTCGCCTGTGGTTCTTTTTGTGCACTTCTGATAGATGCTTGTTTTAACAGGAAAAAAATATGTATCATGGAAGATTAAAACTCTTGGCTTCTCTGAGTTCAGCTTTTCAGGATTACAACAATATTAGATGAACCTGACAGTTTAACAATCTCTCCAATATGTTGATTTTCTTCCCTTGGCCCCTTTGTTTTCATTAACCAGACAATTGCAATTGCAGAAAAAAAAAAAAAAAAAAAACCCACAGGTGAAGCAACTCTTCAGTTAGTCTGGTTGCTAAGAAAATCTCAAGAAGAATAATCACACTCATTCATAAGCCATCAGAAACTTGGATCAAAGTTACTATCATGTGCAAGCTGTGTCATTCATCTGAGGTGCCTTGTGATCATCATTTAAATATTGTTAGCAGTTTGGTCATCCAAGTCATTAAGACAGAAAGACAGATTCAATTCTTAAAAGAAAAACATCTCTTTTGGTTGCCACATGCAGCAGACACGATAGAGAGGATTACTCCTGTTGCCATACAGTTGAGCTCCCATAATGAATACCAGTAGTTTATGTAAATGAGCTGTTCCCGAGGTCATCTTATTCTAAAGACCAAACTACGAAAAGCTCATTTTGTTAACCAATTTTTAGAAGAGTACCAATGCCCTTTAGGTGCCGATTCAACCACAGATTAAGTAACACATGTTGCTTCAATCTGCAGATTCAGATTTAATGTTAACATTAGCTTGTTCTGATAATAGTTAACTATGGGAACAGGAGGAAGCTTCTCCACCTAAGCTAGGTTCAGATGGAATTTTTGGTGAGATAATCTCAGTTACTTCAGAAAAAACAAATTCAAGATCAGCTCTCAGGTAAAATAATCTAGAGAAACTCTCACAACTTCTGAATTCAAAACATGTGGAGTGACAAGGGTTTGTTTCACAAGAATAAGACAGGTTTTAAAAAAATCATTTTACTATGTAAGGAAGGAAATATTTATTTTACATACAGAGTTCAGGACTTCCCAATTGTCACCTGAGATTTTTGCTGGACATGAGAAGACACTCCAAGAAGTCCAGAATATGCTTTAGTAATGTAGAACATCACCCAGAACGCAAAGAACAGAAGTTTATTTTTCTACACCACACAAAGGGATGAAGACTTCTCTACTCTGACTTTGGAAGTTTCACTGTCTTGCTCTCCAGATATAAGTCCAATTGCAGCATACAAATCCTACACACTGTCATAATGTTGGTTACAATGTTGGAACAACACTATACTCAAAATAAAAATATCTTCCCTCGTGCACTGAACAGTAGGAAAAAAAACGTGACTTAGGCAAAGGAGGTAGGTCACTGCCCCATTGCAAGGCTGTAAGAAAGTCTGTATTTATTTCAGCTGTGAGGAAAGAAATGAGATTCAATCACACTCTGCATACACTCTTTTATTTACAGGTGGCCAGCCAAAACAAGTGCTAACAGAAAGCCAGTATCTCTTGTCAGTGGTCCCTGTCTTGCATGAAATGTCTTGTTTAACATTTTTTTTTCAATAACCCCCTTTCTCCAGGACAGTTGAAGGCTTTAATATAGCTAATGGAACATAAAATTCAGCACTATTTGATGCTAACCAAAAAACCTTCCTGTCAGTCTTAGCAGAGAGATCAAGTCAAACAGACACTGAACTAACCTCTGATTCTTAGTGGTGGTCCCTCTAAGTCAGGGTTTAGGCAAACAGGGACATTACACAGCCGCTTTCCATGCTGTGTCTGCTCTGTGAATAAATACAGAACTTCAGTCTCCAGAACTATGAAGCCAGCATCTGTCATCAGCACAGTAAGTCTTAAGCAGTTAAAACAAGACAAATACAACAGCTACTAGAAAAAAAAAAAAAAAACAAAACCAAAAACAAATAATTAACTTTATTTTTTAAGCATAGGAAACAGAGGGAGGGAGAAAAATATAAAGATGAAAGAGGTCACAAATTAAAAAGGGCACAGATAACCTAATACCAAAGAAGGTACTTTAGAAAAGTGTAATTAAACAAGAAAGTAAATGCTGGCTTCTTTAAGATATGGAATATATGAGTCACAAAAAGAGAAAGATGCTGTTAAGAAGTATCAAGACTAAAAGTCTGCTATAGTTTGTACTGGAAGAAGTTAAACAGAAAATTATTTCATTTTACAGACAGCAAACTCGGGAAAAGAGTGGTCTGCAGTAAGACATGAAAGAGAAACACTCTGTTTACCAATGTGAAAAAAAAAGGTATGTATGAACCAAGCACACATCATATGTGCAATAAGACTATTTCCTAATTTTAATATCTGAGTATAATGAGTCTTAAAATTGTGGTGTGACATTGAAACAGCAAATAGTCACATCGAGCATTTGTCCTGAAAAAACCCACACCTGTTTTCTGTCCAAATAATAATTTTACTGTGAAGCCAGTTGAAAAAGTGACTGAGAGTTTTCTGGAAAACAACATTCTACTTTGTCTCTTGATGCTTAGAGGCCATTAGCTGGAGGTAATGTCATAGATGTTGTGAGGAAAGCTAGTAGACTTGGAACAAGATTAACAAGACAGAGTTACTAATTGGTTTGGAGTACTCCTCTTGAATGCAGGCTATCTACTTGCAAAATGAAAGCAATAACCTTTTCAACCACAGAGAAACTAGGTGATACTAGCTAAGTCTCTTCAATAAATAAATAAATTTACCTGCTGATAGGACAAAAGAACCATTATTATCATTGAAAAATTCTAACCTTTCTGATTTAAAGATCTTACGCTGAGCATGCAACTCAGTATACTGCAGTAGAAAGGATAATCCTGAACTCTATACCGTACTTTTAGCCATTCTTCAGCTATGAGATCAAGTTTGGTGGAACTGAAGAGTTAATTAAGCACAAATTTTACCAGAACCAGTGGTGAGACATTCAGCATGCTAAGTTCCATACAACTTTTTAAGCATTCTTTTATCTGGATGCATCTGGATATGCTGATTAAGTTCCTAAGAAGCATGACTCTGTAATGTCACTAACATCAAGATGGGCAATAAAATATCTAGCACTTATGATAAACCAGAATGGATCTATTGTTTGGTGACATCTGCTACAAATTTGGTCTTAACAAAAAATCTTTCCTAGAAGAAAAAAAGAAAAAACACTTGAATAATGAGAAAAATATGCGCTTAATTCAGAGTTCCTTGCTTTGCATTCATCTTAAAGTGAGAAAAAGATAGGTCAGTGAGTGAACACAAATTTCAGCTGTTCAGCACAACCTAGCAGAAACTTCTATAAAGACAAATAAAACTGGCTAGTATAAGGCACAACTGCTTCATATATCAAAAGCATTGGAAACTTATATGCAAATAAATTATTCCATGCACTGGGGGTGAAATCCTACACCTAATGAAATCAACAGTGATACTTCCATTTCATTCAGTAAGGTCAGGAAAGAATCCAAGTAATATGCAAAACTGTAGGGACAGCACTGTACCAGACAGACTACATCCCAGATATGTAACTATTCCAATCATATCAAGTGACAATCTGGTATTCATGATAAAATTTCACTCTAAACTTGAAAATGACTACTTATCTGCAGTGGTAGAATAGAAATATTGACTTTTTTTAATGGATTGATACATAATAGGTTTAAGAAAGAGAAACAAAGAACAATAAATGCAGCTCACCAGTATCCCAAGTACTGATATTGTGGGGAGCACTAGACTGGTGTTCCAGCTGCCTCTTCATTAGCTGATTCATTGTCAGAGCTCCCAAAGAGCCTCTTTTCATTTGTCTAAACTGAGCTGCAAGTCAAAAATGTAAAAGGATTTCAGAGGCTCATAAAACATGTAAAACCACTCTTAATTCCTGATACTGTAAGCCAGCATGAGAAAGGACAATGACTGTTTGCTCTAAAGATAATATGCACTTTTTACACAACTACACAGGGAACAATTCTGGCCCCAGTCATAAGTGACTTGGATTCAGGATCTCAACCACTGTGTCAACTGTCAGTGCCTTTTGACTCCAAGTATCATGAAAGCTCTTTAAAACACTTCGTATCTGTGGAGTGTAAGACGCTGCTAGAGAATTCCCATGCTGACAGGCAATACATACATATTTGAGTATCACTCACATACAATGTACCGAAGAAGGAAACTACATCCCCTCCCAGCAAAATATAGAGGAGTGCTCTGTCCATGCTCACTGTAGGAAAATAAATTCACTGTGTGCCACCAACATCCTTCATGGGTGACACAATCTGGACAGGCCTCCTAAATATTCATCACTCAGGCATAACACCTGCACATTCTTCTAAAGTGTGAAGCCAGCGTGCCTTTGAAGATGGATCCTTCTTTTAATTTCACTGCCATTCTTCTTACATGGAGCTATCAAGCAAAAAGCATTTTTCCTCATCCACCTATTTGCAACATTTCTTTTAATGGTTATTACTGCTTAAGGGATGTGTCTCAATGCGTAATGCTCCCAACACAATCAAAACACAATTGTGGAATTAAATGTTAAGACTTTTTGGGTAAATTCAATGAGTACAAAACAGTCACTTTGACAGCTGAGTCAGAGAATAATCTATTTCTACCACTGAAACCAAAATCATTGTTTACAGTATGAAGACACAGTTTTAAGGCCTTGCCTGAGGAAGGCACATGAGACTGCTGACACTAATCTCTGAGCAGAAAAGCTTTTAAAATATTGCCTTCAGTATATATTTAAGTACCTTCCTCAACAGGGCCTTAAAGCAAGGGCCACAATGTAAAGTCTTCTAACAACTATTTTCATCTGCGACTGTATTGAACATCATTAAAAAGAGTATTAAGATAGTTCCCTTCCAAAATTCTGAGTACCCAGCTAAGCTCTGAAAATAAGCTCAGCATTTCACATCATTAACTGTGATGAAGAAGTATAGACAAGGGACAAACTACAACTTTCAGAAGGCTCCAAGGGGCTGAGTGCCTTCACATAAACTTTTTCTACTCAGTTTCTGAGAGTCTCAAATTCAGAGAAAGTAGAGCATTCCCTAACAAAACAAATACAGGTCCTGAATAATAATAAACATAACAAGAATTTCACTAGGAATCTGCACATTGAAATTATTTCAACAGATGAAGCATTTTAAGTTATTTCTTGTGACATTCTTTCAATTCATCAAAGTGCATTTAAATTCTATGCTTGGTCTAGGTACAAACTTATTCAGCATTGCTGCAAAGCAGTCCTTGTATAACTAAGCATTTGGAACTGAACCAGATCAAGATATCATTCCACCTTTCACTTTTAAAAATTATATTGCAGCTGCCTTTCACAGCATATTAGGAGGAAAAGAGAATTTCCACTGTTTCCAGGGCAGGGATTTAAAATAGATGCTTTATCACTCTATCAAGCATAAAATTTCCTGATGAAAGAATAGCAATTAACATTAGAATTGACAAGACTGCTTGGAGTGCAGATGACTGTCAAAATACAGAAAAATATCTGTGAATGTAATTACAATAGCAAAAGCTGTTAAAAAAAGAAAAAATTCATGCATATTTCACATAATCAAGCTATTGTTAAGCAGGTTTAGAATTCCAGAGTTATTTACCTGATTCTCAAGGACAGATATGATTTCAAATATTGATAGGAAAAAAAAAAATCTAAAATCCAAAAAACTCAGAGAGTTGCCAGCAGAGTTTTGGAGTCAGGCTGATGGCTGTGGACCACCAAGTGACTTTTCATGCCTGTGCATAGGAAGGGATGTTTTCCACAATAAACCTATCATGACAAGATTGGTAACCTTCACATAGTAGTTGGCAAGCCTTTCATATGTTAGCTAGTGATCTGGTCCTTCTGTTGCTGTGGAATTCTCTGTTCAAAAAGAGAAAGTCCAAAGGCAAAATCTTCCTGTCAACTTTTCTACAGCAATCTGAAATTGCAGTTGAGCAAGACCGTTGAGATGACCTAGCAGCTCACTGTTATCAAAGCAGGTTATCGTTCCCCTTCCTTTTCTACTAGTCATAGTCCTGCCTCATCAGCTGTGTTACTTAATATTACATAGATGGACACACACCACTCTGGATTTTGTTAGTGTTCTAAGATACCTCCAACTTTCAATGTTATCTACATCTGCTCTGTTAAGCCGTGCTTCATTGTCTACTTAAAACCAACTCAGTTCACTTTCCATTGAAATGGGTATGGGAGTTTCAGAGAAATAGTTACTACATTTCAGTGAGCAGCTGACGAAATGACATTTCAAAACATTTTACAAAAATTGGAGGAGTTTTTTTTTTCCTAAGGTACAAGAAGAAAAGTACTGAAGGCCACAGTTAACAGCCCCATACAGCTCTCATCCTGTGCTTCTGTGCACTGGCAGTTGACAACGCTTTCTCTCACTAGAAAATAAACGTTCAGCTTTAGTGAAATGCTGCTTTTAGCTGCTACCTACTCAACAGAAAATCCTGCAAATACTAATTGCTAAAATCCTGTAGATCACCAGTGATTTAACAGATCTAATGATACCCAACAAAATTGTATTTCCAAGAATCGATGCAACTCAGGGGAAGGCATTTACCATACATTATATGTATCTGATGCAGAAATACAAAACTTATATTTAATCGTCAAACCAGAGGTAAACTTACTTGATATGGAAGAGTGACTACTTGTCTCTGGGACACCTGCTTCAAGAGTTGGTGCAGATGATGACTCCCTTGGCATTTCCAATGTTGAAAGTCCTTTGGCAGTAGGATCTGCATGCCAAAATTTTACTTAAACTCTCAGTATTTAGAACCAACAAATATGTTCCATGTTCTTTCTCTCTGCATGCCTCTTTCACATCTTTTCAGCCATCCATTCACCACCTGACATTCCCAGCAGTATTAAAAGGAGTCAATTTGTGTGACATAAGAACTTTTATAGAGGCACAAGGACCTACTACTTAAAATCACTTTTTAAAGGAGATTTTTGCCTATGTTTTTTAGAGATCAGAACTAATAAATGCACATAGAATTTGACTTTTTTCCCCACTCACAGAGTGATCATCAGAACAATCAACATGGAAATAGGAGAAGCAGCACTGTTTTAAAGCTAGTTTAAGAAACACCTTAGAATCTTTTAAAAGCCTTATCTCCAACATGTAATCAATTTTCATTCAGAAGCTTGCTGATCAAGCAGTTAATCCTAAAGATTCAAAAAGTTTATGATTCTAACATCAAAAAGAAAAAATAAATGATTAAAACTAATATTTTATGATAACTGATACTGTCAGTATCAGAGGAATAAAACAAAGGCATTTTCAAATGTAGGTGGTTAGTTTCAGCCATATCCTATAAAATTGAAAATGTGCTGTAAAAAGTCTCAGGCAGGAAACTGTGGTGCAGCATTGTGCACTTGAGGAAACAACCTATCTGGATTTTTAATTCAGAGCTGTTTTACCAAAAGCCATTCTAAAATATATGAAAACATAATAGGCTGAAAAAGTTTGAATAATACTTTGCAATTATAAGTAGCCCATTCGGATGGCAATATTAAGCCCACTTCAATCAAATACAACTCACGTTCTCAAATAAACTAATCAATATGGCGACACAAAGCAAAACAGAACATGAGAAAACATTAACTACTCAAGTCACTAATTTACATAGTTATCTGAACTGCCTGTATCAACCTGTAACATAAGTGCGCACCTAATGAGTTACCGTGAATGTTTCACGTTCCCCTTGGATGACACAATTGGATGCATGCAGCCAAATGACCATCATATCTGCTATAATCTTAGGTTTCACAGAACATCCCTTCTAAACAGTTTTGAAGTTAATAACATTAGTTATTGCACAGAAACTTGCCCTTACTTATGGTCAAAAGACCATTTCAATCCAATTGCAGAATTATTTCATGACTACTCTTCTCTAAGAACCTATGTGAAAGGTTCGAAAGCACTCAGTTTTCATTTATTTTTACAAAGCTTCAGTGATTCCTCATCTAACTGGAACCATAAATGGGATGACAGGCCTGAAACATAAACGGAACAGCATAACTATGATCCCATTGAATGATTTCTCCTTGTAAAAGTGGAATACTGTAACAGGAAATTACTGTTCACTCTGAAGCAATCAAGAAACAAGAAGTGAGGTCAGGAATGCATAAATATTCCCCCTCACTTCACTGGCAACAAAGAACTGAAGGATTCAGAATTTCTTTTTTTTTTTTTTAAATTTTATGTTAAAAAAGAAAACTAATAAGTTCTAGTAACTGAAAAATCCAGGGGAAGGAGTGGAAGGACAGCCACAGAATTAAAAAGGCAGCAGCATGCAGTTTTTAAAACTGTTTCACACATCCAATTGGAAACTGAATAAACAGCTAAAAACATACTTTCTCTCCATCTAAACAACTTAGTAACAAACCCCTGTATTGAAATGAACTGAAAAAACTTGGGATACACACACTGTATGGTTTTCCCCGTGCTTGGACTTTAAATTCCTAACAAGCACAAACCATGTAAACTTTGTGGATACTCAATACAAAGAAGGCTACAAAAACTTTTTAGTGTATATAAAACAAAATAAGTGTGTATGTCTGATTCAAATACAAACTGTGGTTAAATCCAAGTGCTCTTAGTTCTGAAGTTTATAGCCTGCTTAGCTTTTCGCTTCATGATCTAATCTGCTTTCCACTGCTTTAAGCTTGCAGAAGAAATAAAGGCCAAAATTCATTACACACAAAACAGAACGAGTGTAGCATGGGGTAGCTTAGCAGAAAGAAAGGCACAGCACATTTTTATGATTCCCCTCACAAAGAGACCATTGAACTTCACTCCTTAACTTGCATATCAGAACCAATGTTTTTCAGTATCTTTGTCACTGAGCTCCACTTCATTTTCAAATAGGCCTTCACACATGCATGATACCTGTATGATTAGTACATTCCTTGTGAGAAAAACATCTGAAAGCATTCAGCTCAGACCACACTAGATGCTATATATACACATCTCTCCTTACAATGGTCTGTTACTGAAATCTTCACACAATAATAAGCCATTTGATTTGGTCAGTGATTAAGCTCACCTGCATCCTTCTGCTCTCCCAGCTTGTCAAGGATGTTAAAGGAAATGTCCAGGTATTCTCTCTGAATAGCACTCACAGCAATCTTCCTCTGCTTCCTCTGCCGAGGAACAATCTGAATTTTAAATTCTGACTCCTCAGTCTCTTCTTCTTGTTTCTGCTCTGTATTTTGTTCAGTGTCAGACTCTGTGTTAGTATCAAGTTTATTACCTTCTGTTTGGTTTTCAGAATCTTCGGGGACTTTAATAAGGACTGTCTTTACATTTGGACTTGGAATTGCTCCACTAGGTCTAATTTCCTCCATGTTGAGCTCAGAGTTATCATCAAGGGACATTTCTGGAAGGGCAAATGACTTCTGCAGCAGGTCCCTTTTCTGTTTCAGTGTTAGCGGGTTCCCAGAGGACACGTCCTGAAGTTCTGGCTTAACTAACTCAGAAGTGTCCTTTTGATCTTTGGGAGAAGTGGCAAGTATCTCTTCCATTCCTCCTGAAGCACTGTTGCTTGTATCCTTAGAGCTAGAGTCTCTGGAGCAGTCTTCAATGCTGAACTGGACCAGTGGAGTTGTGCTGAGGCTCAGTGCAGAGATATTGATAGGAGTTGAGGGAGATGATGCTGCAGTTTTGCCAGAGACCTCATCATTCAGGTGGCATGTTGTGTCTTCTTCTTCATCGCTCTCCACTATTCTAAGGGGAGGAAGTGGTTCAAAGACTAAAGAGTCACTGTCTGAAGTGGAGAGTACTGAATGCTTTTCAGGACCCGATGTTGAGTCAGAAGACAAATCTATCAGATCTAAATCTTCCTTGGGACCAGCAGGTTTGACCGGAGAGTCCACTTTCACTTCACAAGTTTCCATACAGTTTAGTCTAACTTCTGGTATGACAGGTCTTCTTGTTTCCTGGAAACTCTCTGTCCGAGGAAGGTTTTCTTGTGTTTCTATATTTTCAGCTTTAGTAGAAGAATTCTGCCGAGAACGTCCATAGTCACTCTGCCTGTGTATGGCGTAAGCAGCAGGGACTGGTGGTTTTTCTAAGTCACACCGGTCTATGCAGGACTTCCTGCGATGTTCATCTAATGAAAACAACAGGGAGTCTGCATTCCCTATATCAAGAGATTTTTGTTTTAGAGAACGTAGTTTTTTTTTCTGAATGCTTTCTTCTCTCACACAGCGCAGAATACTGTCTTGTAAGGCCCCCGTCTCTCTATATTCAGCCAGCTCTATTTCACCTGATTAAAACAAAAAGAGCTAATACTACCTCAAGTTGGAGACTTCTGGCACATATCTTCATCTTTATCTCAATTCAACATGACTGGCATTTCAAATACAAACCCAAGATTAGTCAAAATTGTCTATATTTTCTTTTAACCTCAGAGCAACATTACATAGACTTTTACCATGAACAACAACAAAACCCTTAAATTCCAATAATTACCTAAATTCTATTAAAATTTTACTCTTCCTGAACAGATGTACCCCGAAGATAGACTGTTTAACCTTATGCATTAAAAAGAGGATGGCAAGTAATTTCTACAGACACTTGTGATGGCCACATTAGGCACGAGAGATGAAAATAGAAATGAGCTACACAGACCACTCTGAAGAGGTTTCAAAGTAATTTTGGACTACAGCATAGAGGACATCATTTGGACATCAGCATATACCTAAGTACATCTACATGTTATTTACTGCAGCAAAATGGATTTAAAACAGATACTTTTAATTCAAGAAACAAGGGTAGCAACAGCAGTGAGAATGTGGCAGCACGAGCCTGAGATCCGCCAAGTGTTCAGAGAGTGATCCTAGCCCCCAGCAGAGTCCAGCAACTACCACATCACATAGTCATACCTCCTCGTCCTAGGGAAATTGAGCACTTGCTGGTACAACCACTGCATTGTTATTTTGGTATGTGAACACATTCACTGAGAACATTTTACAAGATTTGCACTGTTGTTACTATGAATGACATTCTTTCACATAAAACAGAATATTTCTGTTTATTATTATTCTCATATTTCAAAATGTTCCACATATTAATCACCATGAATAAAAAAAAAAAAAGTGAGAAAAGTTAAACTAGATGTTTGCTCTACTCAGAATTATTTCCCCATTGTGCAAACACATGAAAGACAAAAAGGTGGGTAGTGGTGGAAATCTTCAAATTTTTTTACAGTATTCATTTCAGAGACCTAAATTTGCAAACAAAATCCTTCCTATCGATGAATTTTTCTCAAAGGAAAACCATTAATATTTGCAGCAGCAACAACAAATTTGTTTATCCTAGAGTCTCACCTCATCAAGGAAATTAGTTTCTGTGAAAAAATAAATTTGAGTACAATCTTCAGCCCAATGGCGGATGAAAATTGCAACAAATGCTCTTACACATTTTTACACTCAAAAGAGCTTAGAACTTCAGAAAACAACTGATGATTTATTTTATTTTTTATTTTAAATTTTATTTTGGAGTGCCTACTTTGAGATTCCTGTCAGAGAATCCATTCAGGGAAATGAGGAGTACCTGCTCTCAAAAGCCAGACAGATTAATTGAATTCAAATTAGGCAGTGCAACAAATTCTACAAAGAAAGGTGGTAGCTTGAAATTAAGGGTAAGAAATTGTATTTCTGCATGAGTTTATACCGACAAAACAATTCATACTTCTCTGAGCATTCATCTCAACTGGTTGATATTTCACCATTTTGCTGCCACCAATTCTTTTCAGTCTTGCAAAGAAAGTTTGAGATTCTTTATTGCAAGGTCCAGTTGGTGTATCATGAATATCAGATTCATCAAAAACACTGTCTTCCTCTGCTGGAGAAAGAAAAAACTTTATTACTCTTAAGAGAGTGCAATTCCTTGAATGAAAAGCTGTCTATATAACAAAGCCTAAAGCTAGTTTCAATTAAACTGGAATTGGAAAATGAAGAATCATCTGAAGTTTGTAAGAAAATTTATACCCTGAGCATAACTTTGCCATTCTTGTTACATCTTGAATTAAGGTCAGAATGGACAGAGATAAACGAAAAATGGGTTATAATGCAATAAAACTACACCAAAGCTTTTACTGTTCTTTTCTACTGATAGTAACACAGATCTTTTAGATGGAAGAAATACAATTGATCCGAACTTAAGTAAATAACTTCCATAGTGAAAAAAGGTCAAACTGAAGAAAACCGAAATTAGTACAAGAACTGCAAGGTCAGTAACAAATCAGCAAAAGAGGAAAGTGAAAAGGGAGAAAAAGATCATCTTGGGAAGCTGGTAATAGTAACAGAATAAGATCTAAGAGAAAGAATTATGAAATTATTGACCTAAGTAGTAATCGTAAAACATTATTCTCTACTTTGAGACCTGCTGGTTAAAAATGGTAAAGATAAAGATTCAAATCTATTTATCCATCAAAAAAATAACCACGTATGAAATAACCGTGTATAAAATGCCTATAAGAAAGAAATCAAAAGAGGAAAAATCCCTATCTATCGTGTCTAGCAATTCATCTCCAAGGAAATAATAAACACTACCAGCACAATAAATAAAACAGAGCACTCAAGAGAAGAAACAAAAAGTTTGTCTTGTTTATTCCAGCAAGTAAACACGGAAAGGAAATGCATTTCTTGCCTAGGAATGAAGCAAGTAAGGCTAAGAGTTAGAATAGTCAAAAAAAAATGAAGATTTAAACTGGACATTGATATATTTAAAATTGTTTGAAAGTTTCTACTACATGCAAAGCTATGGAACTGCCACCTAAAAGCATCAGGGATAAGATACCTAATTGACAAGATGAATCTAGAAAAAGAAATCAAAGCTGATAGTCAGAATTTCTACATAGACTGAGTTTAATAAGTTTGGACATCACTCTGCCCTATGCATTTAACTTCTTCCCCTTGGCAACACTTTTTCTCACAAGATTTATCATCAGGTCTACAGCAGTCTGTTCACTTGCCATGATCCCACAACAATATTTGGCAGAGAAATTAGGAAAAAATTCCATAGTGGAGAAATCCATCTTTAGCATAGGGAATCTTGCTGCCTGACAATGAAATCCATTATCTAACTGCCACCTTTGATGACAATAGCAGCACACATGCTACATGATTAGAGACTAGTCAAGTAGCTAATTAGAAAATGTGAGAAAGCCTTCAACTTCCCTATGGAATGATATTGTCCACTTCTTGCAGGTGGAAGGGAACTTTACCCCATCCTTTTTTTTTCCTGCAGCACTTCAGCAAATGAGGAGAATCACCCTTACAATTAAATCAGCATTTAAAGAGTAAAATTTGCCCAATTATGGTCCTGTACCTCTGAGCAGCCCAAGGTCCTTTACAACAGCTTTGGAGAGCAAGTAAATATTATTCTCTTCACTTTAAACATAAAGAAATAATGATGAAGTGAGACACAAAGTCACGCAGAGAAACAGCGGTGGGCATGGGACTGGATGTGAACAGCAAGCTGGATACTTAGGCACCATACTTTCTCTTAGAAATAGAAATGCATTTTATAAATCTCTTATTACTACACTCAGCATTATTAAGTCATTATGAATTGAGACATTAACTCAGCTCCAAACAAAGTCATAGTAAGTCCACAGTTATCTGAACCCTCTTAGCCTTCCTCTAGCAATACAAGATGTCCACAAGTGAGAATATGCAATACATCATTTACATTCATTTTAAGGCTGCTTTAATTTGCTGGACCTGAGTAACAGGGTTTTCAAGTAGACAAAATTTTGTGTCTTTGCTCTGTTGGATATCTCTTCATGAGCAACAAGCGGCAAAGGAGGAGAAAGTACTGGCATGCATAGAAAGAGTGCTTCCTGTGTTCTTCTTCAGAAGAGTTTGCTGCTCACTTGGAAGACTGAGAAAGAGGATATAAATAGCAAATAAACAGCTAAAAGAAAAGACAAAATAGCTGAAAGGCAGCTACAGATTAACATTAAAAGAACCTACTAAACTTTGATCATAGATACTTATCATGTAATAAACTTCAAAATTGTCAGGAACTACACTCAGTGACACCTTGTAATTTCAAAGCCCCAACTCACACCAGTTCACACCATCACAATGCCTCTGCTACAGCGAGCAAGCAGATTTGGAATTAATAATCAGATAGTACTCTAAAGGTTGAATCAATCCCTTTCACCTTTAGATATCCACATCACATATGTTTGCATGTAAGCTAGTCGACTAGCTAGCTCCTTTAATAGAGAAAAGTTGACCATAGAATGAATTCATTGTTTTCTCTTTTCAATATCAAATATTTGCTACAATGCCATATTCCTATGAAGTATAACCAGAATATGGTGTCAGGCTGGTTGTATACCTTGTGTGTAGGTATGATCAGCTACTATTGTCATAAAGGCCAGGGACTATCCAGGTATGGTGACCGAACTTCTAAGTCTAAGGTACGGCCCCTCTAAGAGACTTTACACTTCTATGCTATGCTTAGTCTACAGAGAAACTGGGCATATCTTCAACTATAGATGGCTACAGCTGGTCAGAGAAGTCACACCTTGGACTTAATTCTAAGTCTTATGTTTTAAAATTCAGACCATATTTACCCATTTCTACAACATCTGCAAAACTTCATAAATTAAATCAACAACTGTCACATATATGAGAGTGTTCAAAGTACCTTTTTCCTTTTCACTGTATCGGCTTATGTTACTGTTGTCACTATACAAAGGACCAGCAGTTGCATGGGGCTTGCAGCTGTGATATTGAGCGTTGAGGGTATTGACTGTGATGTGGATTAGGTGAAGTACAATCTTGCTGATTTCACACTCTCTGTAGGGGTACTGTTTGGTGAAAGAGAAAAACTTCAGCTTAAAAACTAACTTTTCTCCTTGGATATTAGGCAGTAAAATAGAAAAATGACAAGAATATTGTCAGCTGGATGCCCTTTGCCTTCCTTTGTTCATATATTTCCAACTACATCGTGAGAAGGATCATTTTCAGCTTTGCACACAGAATTATTTAAAAAAAATTAAATCCCTATTAGTAACATTTAATATATGGTTTTCTTGACTTTTATATGAAAAAAAAAACAACTGTTAATGCAAAAGGACTGTCATCAGACCTGTTCTCCAAATACTCTATTTCAATCAGCACGTTGTAATGCATTGCTAGTATCTCCACTTCTTTGGGTGCCCTATAGACCTGTTAGAAATTAATTAAGTATTGATATTTTTTATTTTAGATAAGAAATATCAAAAGTATATTTTTTATTTTATATAAGAAACATCAAAAGTATTGACAGCTCTATTTTAGTGCATAAACACATTCTAATAACACCCTAAAAAGCATCACTCAACTGAAGAACACAGTCTAAGATACCCACCCATTTAAAAGTACTGCTGGTTTTTTTTTAACTAATTTTAAGTTACTCAAGTATTCTTCATTGGAACTTTATATGGCATTTTCCTATTTTCAAATCCATACTTTTCTTTCTCAGGTAACCATGTGAAAGACAACATCAACAGCAGAAGTAATAGGTCAGTAGCACGGATAAAAATCTAAGTACCTCAGACATCAAAATTAAATGCAGTGAGTATGCAAATCAAAGAAAGATGTTCTTTACAGTTCATTGCACTTGCAGTACAGTGAGGTGTTCCCTGTAATACGTTTCAAATTGAAGTGTAAAGTTTAATGAAGACAGTGTCTTTTTAAGATCACTCACCTTATAGAGAATGACAAGTAAAGCCTTTAACCACATCTGCCTAATGTGAGGCTTGAGAGACCAGAGGGAGCAGCGAGGAGGCTGCTGAAAGTAATGCCTTAGCTGAGGACAAATGCAGTATTTCAACACCTGCACCACCAAGGGAAGAAGGTGTTTTCCCAGGTTGATATTATAATCCATCACCTGAAAAGAATATTAGGACAGGAGTTAGCTCATCAAAATCAAACCCACTGATGTTGAGAAGCAAAGTAACTATTACAGTTGAGGTATTAAGTAAGTGGAAAAAAAAAAAATAGACTTTTTAAGGAAGTCTGCTATCGGTTAGAAACTTTCTTGTCACATTCTCAGTTTAACTAGGTGGGTACAATGAAACAGAAGATGTGTTCTGAAAGCCTTTCATCCCACAGTCTAAACTTTAACATATATTGGCAGGTTCATAAAACATATTATGCTAGGGTAGCCTTGTATTATAGCACAAGTTCATCATGCTTCAACAGACAAAACTATACTAGGTATATGTCTGTTAAACATGGGATGCAACTGTGGGTTTTGGGGAGCTGTGTATTTTAGTTATTTGGAGTTTTTGTATTAACACTGCATTGGCAGTTTTCATTGTTTTCTCATTATGCTTGTAACATTAGCTGTTGGGATTTTTTTAAATGAGATAATGAGACAAGAATCTCATTCTTCACCATACCAAAGGTAACAGTGTGTCTGCAATGTTACATGGAAAGTCTAAGCACATACATCCTAAAGGATCTAGGAATACAGCTAATGACAACTATCTTGCTCTGAATAAAAGGCTCATCAATTTTAAGTGGTAGTGTTGCTGTAAACAGCTTGCTGTTATTACTGCTAGTCATAGGTCTTGCTTCCAACATGACCTTTGAAGAGTATGATGCTATTCGGTGCCTATCCTAGAGGTTCGAATCTTGATGATTAGGTGTACTATGGTCACATATTCTGTCTACCCTGAGACAACTGTTTTCAACTGAAACCACATTGCTATTTTTCATCATCTTCCCATGAGTCTTGCAACATTAGCTATTTTTATTTAAAGCTGTATGTCCTGAAATCAGCAACTAAACTAGATCATAACAAAGATATACAAAGCCCTTGTCTTTGGGTTGACACCCAGGAAAGTTTAACAGCAGGCAAAGCAAATTCCAGCACAACCCCAAGATCTAACACAATTCTGTAGTTTCAGTGGACTGTGCACTTTATCAGGAGCCCTGTATATCTCAACAAATGCAAACATCAGATTCATCCATATCACCCATTTCCTTCAGGTCTGTTATTCTAGTAAAAAAAAAACAAAAACCTAAGAGGATAAACCTCATTTAAAAACATAGAACTCAGGTCTCAGGTTCCTCCCCGAACAAGCTGACTAGAAGTTTTTCCTTGTAAAACTATCCAGCTCAATGCATGGCTGTCTCAAATTTTTGTTGTGCCTGAATGGAGGTAAAAAGATTAATTCCATGTCTATCCATGCAGGGTCAGCCTGTCAAACAGATGATGTATCATCACCAAATATGGTCCTACTCTGCAATGCCTTGTCCCCTCCTCAGAGTGTGATACAGTTATATTTCATGGTTGAAAAACTCATTGGTACATGTAAGACAGATCCCTGTCTTAACACAGCACACACTGAAACAATGGATCATGCTTTAAACATTTTTTAAAGTTGTCACAGGAGGATCTGAAACAAATTATAGTCCTGCGAGAAGCAGTGAGTGGGACTCGATGATCCTTTTGAGTCCCTTCCAACTTGATATTCTAGGATTCTATGCTGCAAATGCTGAGCAGAGCTCAGTCTGGGACGCTGAGCAGAGTTGGTGTCCCCACTTCAACAGGCTTGCGCGACATTGCCACCATGCGGGGCACAGCCGCAGTGGCTGCCAAGACTGCTGCAGGGAGACAAAAAGCAGTTTCATGCTTCCAGGAATTCCAAATACTCAAGTTTTATGATGCAAAATACTATGGCACTCCTTTTCTTTCTTGAACCGACCATTCCAACCAATCTTGGAATCAAAATCGAAGCAGCAGCAAGTCAGCTTAGTCCCAGCCTTTGTGGAGCTGGTTGTGGAAAGCAAGTATTTATAATCAGGGGAGGGAAGATAACTGAAATAGATCAGCTAAGAGCTCCACACTGAGCTTTCACTCTGTAAATGCATCTTCAGACTGCAAACACAAAGCAGCCATAGAGCTAAGAACAGAAAAATCTCCCCAAAATACATATTGAAATTTTGTTGTCTGCTACATGGAGAAAAATCCTGACCTACTGAAATTCTCAAGCTTAATTTGAAATGAGTGGAGCCAGGACTCAACTACAAAGCTTTTCAAACAGGAATGGTGAATTCAGCTACCTTGAGACATTTTAAATACAGAAGAGGAAAAGCAGGGTCCGATATTTAGAGCTGCAGTAAGCAGTACTACTAAAATTCAGGTCAGTTATGATGACTGAAGTTTAGGAACCAAAACTTCGAAAACATGTAGAACACTGTGGAAGATACTGCCCTGTGATCTAAACTGCCACTTCCAGAACCTCAGTAAAACAGGAACAGGTCCAGGTCTCCTTCACATGCTTCAGCTTAGAACTGTACAAATAAAAAACAGCTTACAACACACAGCAATGGTCTGAGACAAGGGATCAATATGCATTTGCAGCTACCCAGTTTACATTAACATCTTCTGTTTTGCTGGTTGAAAAACTGAGATCTGACTTCTCCATAACTGTTTATCCAAGTATCTACATTGCAATGGACTCTAAAATATTGCTGATTTCAATGTATGAACTAGAAAATCCTGATGAGAATTGCAGATATAGAAGAGTCTAGGTTAGCTTTGAGCAATGTTTGATGACTTGAGACAGAGGGAGATCGGAAATCACAGCCCTCTCTCCCCTAAGGTAAGGACTGAGTGGCTGTGGTAAGAAAAAAGTGTGAAAAGTGCTAATGATGCTTCAATGCAAATAGTAATACTCTGCAAAGGTGAAATTTGCCTAGCATCACCAACTGCTCAATCACTAAGAACTGGGTCTTAGATGAGCTTTGTGAGGTAGGAAATTACAGTCCTTAAAAGTTGGAGAAAGCAGATACAAAGTAAAGATATGCTCAGTCATTTATCATAGCAATATAAGGAGAAGTTCATCATGGTGACACCACTCCCTAGGAAAGGGAGACTAGAAAGCCCTGGTGCATTCTAAAGAAGAAAGAATCAGGTGGATTCTAAGGAAGGAGAATCAGTCTCCTGCAAAGTGAACAATGACAAAGAGTTTACAGACCATTCACACAGGGAAACAGCATGAGCATATGGGTCCCAGGTCTTCCTGAACAGAAAAGGAGGAAATGATACATGAGGAAAGTAAGGCAACCAAAGGCTAAGGAAAGAGGGAAAAGACATTTGCAGCTATCTCTACTTTTCACACAGTGGTAGTATTTGCATGCCTACACACCTACAAAACCATTATCTCTATGTTAAAGGTACAGCCAGTTTACAGTACTAGTAAGAAATTATAAATTGGCGTACTTCTATTTAACTATTTACTTTTTAACTGTAAAAACCTACAAAAAGCACTTGATTAGGCTACACTGAACCTGAGAGTAAAGAACAGGCAATCATTCTTGTTCCCAAATTCTTTCACCAGCTGAAGGGGTGTTAAGAAGTTTTAAGCAGGATTACAGCACTCAGCTATTATTTTGGTACAAAGAAGGCTGTGCTACCACCATCAAGAAGCAATGAGAAACAGCTGCAAAAGTATTAAGTGCCTTCACCTACTTGTGCTATTCCAGCAATAAAGGCATTAAAGCAGGTTGAAACACGCATTTTTTGTGGTGCAATCATGAAGCATCCTTCCTGCTGATCATAACCAAGCAGGACATACAAATGACGCTTGACTGTGTTGAAAGCTTTAGCGCTGCTGATGTCCGACTCAGCACTGCTCTCATCCTTTGCCATGAACTTCATTAGCACAGTAATGAGCTGGTGGACAGTCTGGTGATCAATCCCAGCATCCTCTGGCAGCAGGTCTTTTATTGTATTATCATTCTCTGGGGAGGGTTGTCCTATCAGCACAAGACAGACATTGGTATCAGACACTGAGTAAGACAGCAAACAGGATGCAGAATACACCAGAATTTCTTTTCAGAGTTCATTACTCAATTTCTGCCCAAAGACACATGGTGAACTCACAGGAGATAGGCATTCATTTATGTGGGCATTGTTCCTCTATTGCCTCAGGCAAGTGGGCACTGTAGCATCTACAGTATACACTGAACTGCCTTTCTCAGCTTTCCCATGTTTGAGCTGCTTACCTTCACATCTCAGTGCATTTCTGCCAAATTTTCTGTCAATATTCTTTCAAATCTATGCATTAAGGGAGAATCAAATCCAATTGCCACCAAATTCTCATCTGGCGTAGTTTTTAGTCTTTCCTCGACAAACATGAGTGGACATCAGTCTTTTCTAGTGGAGGATGTACAAAATGGCAAGGGTAGGAGATGGAGAAAATTCTACCAAATTCTGATTAAACAGAGTGAAGATTTCCCCTTTTAGCACTGATGACTTTTCTGATCTGTGGTTAAAAATCTGTCTAACAGCAAATAATTGAGATAAAGCAAGCTGATATAAAGCAGAACCAGAAAACGATCTACTTGTTTTCATTTCAAGCATAAATCCTTTCAACTATTGAAAGTTACTTTGCAAGAACGGTTTAAGTTGAAGTTTACAGGACAGAAACTATAAACAAGATTAACTCAAAGTATAATCTCAAAATTGCTCCTGTACGTCTGTGTTAGGGTTACTAGCCAGCAACTGATATCCACGTAGTCTGTTATAGGGTTATTTAGGTGCCTTAGTGTTTATGTAAATTCATAGCTATACATTTACAGCAAATGCTATACATTATTTTAATATTCTAGTTTACCAATATTCTCAATGTTATATGCTACTCTGACAAGAGACTCCTTTGCTGGTACAACTGCATCTGTCCTAGGTTCTTCACCGGCAAAACTGTAGTGTCTGTAATTTTTAAAAATACTTTAAAAATATTTTACATTTTACTGGGAGGTGAGCAAAGGGGCTTGTTTGATCGACTGTTTTGCTGAGCATGGGAGTAGGTTGTTATTTCTACAACAGGTGAAAATGAAAAATAGGGGAGATAAATTTTCAGGATCCCTTCTATTAAGAGTAACTTTCCTTTACTGGTCTCATCTTGGTGGATCTCCAAGTAGAACTCAATGAGTAATTAATGTGAAAAGATTAACCTATTTTACTTTCACTTGCTGAGTAAAATATTTTAGCATTTCAGTGATAAAATACTTAATTTTGCCAGTATTTCATAATACTAACACTTGTTAACAAACACTTCCCAGGACTTTTCTTGACATTACTGTTTCTGAAGCATTAAAATACTATTTCTCATACTCTATCCTCAGTGAAAACTACACAGGAGTACTTAGTGAACAGAGCTTCACTCTATGTAGTTTGTCATAGGTCTGTTAGGGATCCAGTATAGGGAATGTCAGTCATCTCCTGTTCTTACATCTAATGTGGAAATCTTCAATGAACCAGCCAGGGAGAACTGCTTGTTTAAAACAACAAAAACTCTACAATCCAATTTAGTCAATAGATCTTCAGAGTAGGGAAAAATTTCTTCTGCTGTCCAAAATGGGTCTTACATCGTATCAACCTTGAACTAAACTTTCGCTTAACTAACACATGATACAAAGTATGTTGCACCAAATCAAGTTGTTTAGATTCAAGCTAAGAAGGCAAATGCAAGGAAGCTCTGTCTTTACACTGGCTATGGTATCTTTTACCTCTCAAAATGTATGTACATGCATATACAATTTGTGAGTATGTGCCTACGTACATACAAGCTTTGTACATACACACACATCTCATCCTCTAGCAAAAACTTGTCACATCACCAAACACACAACTTGCTAGTTAACATATAGCCACCATTCCTGAATTCAGTCTAGCCTTCTGCACACAGATTCATCATTTTATTCATGTGTCCCTTATATCAGACTCCTTTCTCTTCAAATTACTTTAAGGTATATCTCAATGCAACATAAAACATCAGATCAAAATTATATCATGCTTCATTCCACTTGTGATCCCTGTGCCCATCAACGAAACTCTCTAAGTGATTGGTCAGGGTACTGTAAAGGACACAGGAACAAATACATGATCCTGGTGTTTAATCCATACATGACACCCATTGAATTCAGCTTGCATTTGTACTGTGCAAGTATTACCATTTTAGGTCTAGAAAAACAGATGAGCATGAGGGCTGGTTCATTTGAGTGGTATGTATAAAATAAATGTTTCTCTACAACAGATGTACAGCCTATATTTAGAAATCAAGTAGTTCCTTAGACAAGTCAAATATGCTGAGTATTGCCAATGCAAAGTGTTAAAAACTATGAGTCAAACCTTTAAAAAGTTACAAAAAATAAGATTTTACAAAGAAATTATAAATACTGGGCAAGAGGAGAGGGACAATCATTTGCCTGCTAGTTTGCAAAGCATCTGTGAATTCTGAATCATATTCTCAGATTATCCTTCATACCAGTGGTTAGTAGCTACATGCAACATTTATAGAAACGGTTTTAGTGGAAACCTAATTTGAAATTCATGTGGTTAATTAGAATATCAAAATACATATAATAAAATCAGAGTGGCTAACATTGGCTACTGTGAGATCAACATTTCTTATGTGACAAGGTTCTCTAGGCCTAGTATATTGCAGGTAAGTGGTGCCAACAGATGAAGAACAATCATTCACTGACACGTCTGTTCATAACAGGGCTATATACTGCTAATTTAAAAGCCCCTCTAGTTCATTTCACAGCTTAGTCAGCATCCAAGCTGGCAATGCATTTTCCTTTCAGTTGGTCACCCAGTAAGCTGATCTGCTCTGATTCAGAATCTGTTGGAAATATTGCAAGTCTTGAAGAAGGAATGTGAAAAGATCTGAATCTGGGATTTTTCACTTCCAAATGGTCAGTCTACACAGGGCTCAGAGCAAGAACTGTCAGTAGTCACAATGAATTAGAGATTACTTGGACCCTGATAAGCTAGCTATTCTACAAATGCCTCACAGAAGGGTGACATCTTCACAAAATGTCAGTAAATATAAAATAAGGCATTTTAAATGTCTATAAGCATACAGAGATGACAAGTGTAACTTACAGTACCATTAAAAGCATTTTATCTGCTGTCTCTAAAACCTGAAGGTCAAAGATCAAGCTGAACATAGTGACCCATGGAGCCAGCCTAACAAACATTTACTTGTTTCTGTGGTCAATGAAACACAGGAGGGTGAGGCACTGCCAGCACAGCTGACTGCCTCTGAATGACCTCCCAGTCCCAGGCAGTTTTCAGTAGAGATCAAGAGCCAAATATCCTGAGATGTGATTTACTGTTCCTTTCAGAGAACTTCCAGAGAACTTCTATCTTGCATAAATTTGTCTCATGAGTCAGCAAGAAAGAAAGCACTAGTGTCCTCCTTTTCCTGTTCCATCAAAACATCCCCCCTTGTCAAACCCACCTGGTGTTTGCTCTGGTGTTCCTCCAAGTGCTGGAGCAGACTGCTCATGTCTGGTCAAGCTTACAGCTTAAAAAAAAACAAAAACAAAAACAAACAAACAAAAACAAAATAAAATAAGAGCAACTCTGTTTACAAAGGCAGAACTGACATCTTATAATTGAGCATATATTCAGTGCTAGAACGTTTATGTTCATTTACTCATGCACTCCTGTCAGGCAGTGACTGTAACTTTGAAGCATGTCATTTTGCACACCATATTCTAAAACCTCAGTCTTCTTGATCATTTGTTTTTGCTGGTACAAGAGCCCTCACACAGGAGCCCTATGCAGGATCACAAATTGGTCAAGAGGATTACCTAAGAGTCCCAATATATGGTAGTGTTTGTTTTGGAGGAAAGAAATTACTCTCTAACTTAAAAAGTTCTCTAGCACTTAGGTTTGAACAATTCATCAGTTCCTATTATATGGGTAAGAGCAATGTGAGAGGTCCAATCTTAGAAAGACTAATCAATGTTTGTAAAATTCTCTAAATGAGAATGGGTGACCTTTATTTCTGCATGGAAAGATATCTGTACAGTGCTCCATACAGGCCTATGGTTTTCCAGCACCTAGGTCTTCCTATACAAGCTTGCAGGAAGGATGTTTGGACTTTGATTTCTGAACAAAGGAATTCTGATGTCATCCAAAAGCTCACTTGAGATGATAAAACTTGTTCTTAAGCTATCTAGAGTATATCTGTGTACTCTGTTAATAACTACAACTAATAAATAAGTTAGTTATGGAGGAAATTTTCTGTAAACACTGTATCTATTTTAGACAAAACTATTGTGCATTTGCCACAAATAAAAATTAAGATCTACCTACAAACTAGTCTTGGAGCATTAAATATGTTTGTCTATGTTCTTTGTGAAACTCACTAGCGTGTCATTATCTGAATAATGCTCAAATCAGTCAGAAACCTAAATTTGTTATCCCAGTTGGGTAAATACTGACAATTCCGATATGTACCCAGCAATAGGATATGATCCTAAGGGAGAAGATACAGGTGTATCACAATAATATAAACAGATACTCAACGAATTTTGGTGGTTAAGGTTTCTGGAAGGGAAAGCGCTCTCTTTGACTCCACTGGTCCCTTCACACTGTCCCTCAGGGAACGAACACTCTTCTGACGATTACGTGCGAAACGAGCCCTCTTGATCTTCCACATTGCTGCATCACTGAGGTTGGCGACATTTGTCCGGACAGCAGTGATAGCTTTGCAAATGCAATTGACCAAGTTAGGATTCATTCCACAGCATGGTGAGGCCCTAATGATGTCAAGTGCCAAATGCAACTGGGCCCCAGGTCCCACTCAAAACAAAAAAAGTTTCATATGGGCTCAAGGGGTCCATCTGCAAGGTACTCGTTTGCATCCTCTCATACTGAAATTCATAAAACCCCAAATGGCATAACTATTTAAAAATTTGCGCTGTTACTTCCTTCTTTAGAGATTGGACAAAAGCAGGTTCTTGAAACCAAAACCTGATTTGCAGACTAAGGGAATATGAGGTGCCCTCTGTTTAAAATGGCAGAAATCTCTTGAGCGCAGATCACATTTAGTGCACTCATTCTCAAATGTGGCCTCTAGTTTTGCCTTATTGACCTCATGTCCTGCTTACACCTGGCATCCTGGATTTGAACAGCGTCTCCAGAAATCTGTGAGTGTGATTCTGTGTTTGCAGTGGTGTTACCAGCAGTACCATCGCATGTCTTAATGAGGTCACCAACACTTTTCTATACTCACGTCTATAGTGCATTCAAACCCTTTGAAATGAATTATCTGAGTGACTAAAGTCATTGACCCCATCTTTTGCACCATTTATGTCTTTCAAAAGACAAAGGTTAAAAGGAAACTTGAAATATATCTTTTGCATATTTTACATTTTAAATCGTTCCAATATTCATATTTAAAGACATGACCCTACATTTGCAGCTAGAAACTAGTAATGAGGTTCTCTCCTCAGGCCACGGCAGCAGTTCCCAGTTTTGAGTCAAGCTACTCACATACAGAGAGGAAAACATGTTTGCAGTTCTACTCATCTCCTGCATGGAGCAGTAGCACCTGGGCTTTTTTAGGCACAGGGCACCACTGAAGTGTAGGAGGAGGCATTAGGCTGCTGAGGGAGCACAGATTATCCCAACAATTTTTCCCCACCTCCTCTAAACAAATCAGATGGAAAAAGATCTGCCTCATGGGCCATCACTGAGTAAGTTTCCAGTCACTCAGCATGTTGAACAATCATGCGCAAATTATTTTTCAGCCCTTCCTAATGAATGGATGGAAACATCATCAAGAAACCTCATCAAGAAACCAAGCATTAACAGGACAGGTGCCTACAAACATCTGTCACTGCAAGAACAGCTATCTGAGCATTGGCTCTAAAAGTCCATGTACCTCTTATGCTGACACATACATTTGTTGTTTTTTTTGAGGGTCATACAGCTCCTAGGGCTGTCTTTGTGGAGAAGCCAGGACATTACTACAGAACAGGGCCAGACACGGCCTAGGCCTTTGAGAACAACAGTGCTGATAGCACAAGAACATCTACAAAACACATAGGTTAATGCCAATTGCGTTAATAATGCCGAATGCATTTCAACCATCATCTCATCCTAGTGAGAGTAAAACATGATGCCCAAAGGTGTGACAGAGGACAGTCCAATCTGTATACAGGCAGTGAAAAAAAATGCTTACTTAGAATCATTCTCTTTGGGCCTGAAAGATTACTTAATTTCAGAGTATTTATACAGGTAAGACCTACATCTCAGACCCTTCCAGGCAGCTGAAATTCCAGAAGCTGATAAAACGTGATCAGACTGATTTGGACTCTGCTTACTTGTTGGGAAAGGGAATTCTTTGTTGCAGTCCAAATGAAGCTGTGCTTCCAGAGACAGGGTCTCAAAGCGATTCACAAAGAACTCCCAGCTCAAAGCTGGAATATCCGCCTTTAGAAAATGAAGTAGCAAAAGCTTACTAAGAATTGTGGGCCTGTCCTTGACAACTGTGTCAAACTGGAAATCAAGGCAGAGGCAGAGACCCTGTAGAGGAAAAAAGTAAAACAACACAGAACTGAGATGGGAAAACTTTAGGCATTCTTTAAAGCAAAGTGAGGTCAAAGCTCACAACTTCTCTCGTGTTAATTAGCACAGGATAAAGGTTTTGCTCCTTTTTCCTGCCAAGTCCTTTAAATCAGAACTAATATGACCGACATCAATGGAAAAGTAAGGTAAGTTATGAGATAAATGAACGTCACATTTAGAATTTAGAAATTGCTAAGGTTTTGAGGAATACAAAGAAATAGACAGGGTGTCATAAGACCTACAAATTAATATATTTTTAAATTGAAAAAATGTGAATATATTTTGAAATTATAAAAACCACTTAGACCTTTTCATGATAGCAGTTCAAATGCAACAGTGAATCTTTGCAGTCAAAGTTTTTACAGTTGGACTCTTTGATCTTATCCATCCTAAACAATTCCACAATTCTAAGCTGCAGCAAGGGGAATATTATTTCCCATGGCTGGCTGTGCCTATGTCAATTACCGTGACCCATAATGCTTGCCTGAAGCAGTATTAGCAGTGGAGTGAAAAGAGATTCCTGTTTGAATGTACTTTTTCCCATTAATGAACCTACCTGTAAAGCTGGCCTCTTTATGGTGTCAAGTAATAGCCCAGCTCTCGTAGCTACTGCAGGGTTGACATCTTCCACAGCAGTCAGGAAACAGCAGAATGCATGAGCCAGAGAGTACTTCAGTAGGTGGTTTTTTGTCACAGAGTGGATATCCAAAAATCTGCACAACACAGCCACCTTCTCCACTGTAGCAGTCATGCCCCCATACAAAGAAAATATGCATATTAATTTAGGCAATGGCTTCCTTATGTCCTGATTAACATATTTCTCCTGGAAAAACACACATCTGAGAAAGTAACAACAAAAAATAGCTGGCAAGTGTTGTAATTTTTATTTTACTTTGATTACTCAATATGTCTTATATTCTGCTCTATTTTACTGCATCATTGTGCCATAGTTTTACACTATACTATCTCCAAAATCCCCCAAAAAGCAAGAAGATAATCATCTATTACAATGGCCTCCTCAGTTACAGAAGAGAAAGCTCTGTTTCTTCAGTGAAGCACAAAGAGCAAATAGTGTACATTTCTCAAGCCTACCTGCTTCAAATCTCATCTTCCAGTCTTTGCTGTTGAAATTGCTGTTTATAATTGTCCAGAAAATGTCAGCTCCATGGGGAAGTGAAAGTGCATGAAGAAGAAGTGGGACTGCCAGGGAGGAAAGCTGAGAGAACTCAGACTTCACAACTCCCCATAAGCTGGAAAGACCAAAAAGATGAAGTCTGCTTATAAAAACACTCGCTTGACATCCTTTTTCTAACCTTCTGCACCGTATTGTTGGTGGGAATGCATATTTCATAAAAATCTCCACAATCCATCATGAGCATTTATGTGAATACTACAGAGTCACTTGCAGGAGAACAGAGCTACCTGCAAATCTTCAACTATATCAGTCTTTCTTAAAAATCCAGGTTCAAATACTTATTACATTGAAACACTTCAGATTTGACAAAAGTCTGCCTGATCCAAGGCAGAACTGCCAAGGAACATAATCTGTGCTATGAATTAGCAGTTGCAGCACAACCATCTTCAGCATATAAACCACACAAATCATGTGCATCCGTGAATGACTGAGATGTCAAGTGTTCCCAATGCACTAGAATTTAGATTCAGGATAGATTCCCTAGTCTGCTAAAATCCTACAGTCCAAGGAGATGTTCAATGAATTTGATACTGAGCAGCTGAGCAGCAGTTCTTGAGTACTGTAAGCACTGAAGAACACTATTTCAGAAGACCATATGCTGAAGTTTATTCAGTGAGATTTCTATAAGAGTCTCTTTCTCCAAAGAGAATGTTAAGACACACAGATTTCAATCCAACTGACTTTGATTCTAAATGAAAGAGGTTTTTTTATCTCTTAAAAATATGGTACAATACTCTTGTTCTCTCAGCTTTAATGCTATAGCCCTATAAACTGTGTGCCTGCCTCTACACCATCCTTTACTTATATTGTAGTGTCAGGGAAGATTCCTCAGTCTCAGACAATGCTACTATTCAATATGAGAAACTGACTCACTGCAAAACAAGTGGTGTGTAACACAGTAGCCATGGGTACTCTGGTTTCATTTGCAACTTCTTAATTAGCCTGTACAATGTGTCTTTATACAGTTATTTAATCATTCCATACTTCCCTGCTACTCTTTCTTAATCCTACATACTCAATCTGCAAATTCTTTGATGCCAACAACAAATGTAATGCTGGAGAATCAACAAAGTATGAAGACAAAATGTGCAATAAAAACTACCTCGCAATCAGCATGTGATCTTGAATATAGGCAAGAAATTGTGGATGGTCCTTCCTTGCTATATACAGGCATTCCCCATGAAGACACAGGATCTTCAGGCAGTTCAGCATGTTAAAAAGAATGTCTGGTTCTTCAAACCTTGACATTTCCTGTGTAAGTAGATATAGCACTCTCAACAAAATGACACCACTTGACCAAAAATTCAAACTAAGCAAACAAGAAATCAATGTTACCTGCAATATAGTGTATATGAGCTTCAATGTAACTGGAAGTTGCTGATAACAAAATTTTCTTTCTGTGTCGTTCTTTATTGCTGTTAAAAAAAATAAGTTACATGAAATGCAGTTACAGTTCCTTCATCTGTGGACTCAAAATTCAACTAAAAAATGTCAAAGTGCTGAGATAAATTAATTCTAGCCACAATAACCCTGCAGTCAGTAAAGTTACAATGGTACAGAATTTGGATGTAATGTGTTTGCTTCTTTATATGTTTAAAAAACCACAATTTCTTCTAACACTTTTTTGAGACAGTCACACTTGCTATCAACATAAATACAGCCTTCCTATTTAATTAATATGTTGAAAGGATTAAACGCATAAGAAAAAAAGTGATTGTTCCTGTTGGACATGAAAGATTGCTTCAGAACTCTGTATTCTATGATTAGAAGTGCTTCATTTAAATAAATACTCAACCTTCTCACCCTGCACCTACCAGCATTTTCTGTGGTCTCTCTGTGGTTTCCTGGGTTTTCTCCATGTTTTGGTGCCACTTTGTCTTCCTCTTCTCCTTCAGTTCCTATAATAAACTCAGGTCTAGTATACAGAAGACTATCCTCGAGGTTATCTGTGGGCTCCTTTAAGAATATAATAAGTTAAATTCATTTCTTGATGTTATCTAAATATATGAGGACATATCTTGCTGTTTAAGTTACACTTGGTGTGATGAGCTGAGATCAAATGAAGCAGCACCATCTAGTTCCATGTACACTTGTGCATTCAAATCACCTGCATCTCTGAAATTCCACATCAGCAAATGCATACTGACAAGAAGACTATGTTTCAAATGTGGATGTTAAATGATACCACTTAGCAGAAACTGTATACTCCTATTGGAGCTTAGGTGGCCATGGTTTGACCAAATTTATCCGTCATCCTTGCCTCAGAGGTACACCCAACAGGAGCAGGACCTGCTTTCTACACTACTGTAGAGTTATAGCCTAGAAAAAAAGACCAAACTGGAGTTACTTGTCTGTGGCCAGGAGCTTGGGATTAGGGGCTGCCATCATGACCTCTGTGTTATAAACTGCAAGGTGGATCCTAGAAACGGTAACAAGCCCCAAAACTCAAAAGACTTCACCACTTGCTGCGTTCCAGTTGAGGGGAGAACCTGAACTGGAAGGGCATGAGATCATTTTTCTAGCACAAGTTACTGAATACCACGTGCACAGTACTAGTTATTAGCATACACATCCAAATGAAATTCTGAAACTTTTAGGCATCAAAAGGCATCAATACTCATCAACAGAAAAAAAAAAAAAACACTAATAAACATCATGTCACTATCATGCCACAGTGAATGAGCACTCAGATTAAGGAGAATGACATTGTCTTTTGAACTATCAGGTGGAACAGTTACATATAATAGACATACAGCTTAAAAAAAATCCACCACACCACAAGTAATGCCTTAATTCTGCAAAGCTACAGAGATCTTTAATGATGACTAATGATTGGAGGATACATATCTGTGTCTGACAATGCCGGACACTCATTCTAAAGTATATTCTGGTTTCCAACAGTGCTCAGCATTGTCAGCAATCAAGCACCAACTAAGGCTTGCTCACTTGACAACTGATTCACTCAAAATCATTCATCAGTTCAAAATGTTCACTTGTGGCTTTTAAAAGAAGATGAAAACTACTAAGTATTAACATTTCACAATCTATTCAAGACACAGTATCGTGTCTTTCCAAAGTAAAGCAGCATTTCAATGTTGATGTGGCAAGAGTTCATACTGCGTGAATACTGTCATCTTCACTGAGTTCTTTCAATCAATTCAAACTTAGGAAATTTTACAGTTCAGTGGCATTTTGCTTTACCCTCTTGAATCCTCCATGCCAAAAGTTCAGTGCAGTTTTGCTCTCTGGTGTGCAGTGTAATGAGAACAATGAAGAAAAGGAGTTTCAGCATACCAACAGTGTAGGCCCTTTCCTGCTCTACTTACCACAAGCCGGATTTCTTCTTTTGGTGCTAGCTGTTCTAGCAGCTCAAAGCCCAGCTGGTAACACAGAATGCTGGACTGACACAGACCACATTCAACTGCTTTTTCATCTTTCTGACAGGTGTGAGAACCACCCCAGGGTGCCTGGAACACATTGTTTATGATGGATATTATATCTTTTGAAATGCTGTTCTCTAAGCCTAAAGTGACACCATCATCCTGGAGTTCCATCTGAAAGACAGTGAAGATAGTAAGGATTTATTATTCATTTAAAAGCCAGAACGTTGACTATTCTGCCTCTTCCTTACATTTCTGCTAGTTACAGTGCTGGGAACAATCTGAGATAAAAACTGGAACTCACAATTTTTAATTGCCACTGGTGCTGAGGACCACGATTGAACAGCTAGAGTAAACAGACAATTTCAAGCACAGGAAGCATAGATTTCATCTGGAAACAGCTATCCAAAATACTTGCCCTTATATTCACAACGTACAAATTTAGCCATTAAAAAAAAAAAAAATGGCATCTAATCTAAGCCATCAACAAGCCTCTGCTTCTATACTGTAAAAATAAAAGTATCTCCAAGGAGAAGTTCCTTATGACCTAACATGAATGTGCAGGTATCTAACTTGTCTTCATTAAACATGAATTCGTAACTCCTATATGATTCTATATGGGTAAAGGCAGATGACAGCTGTAGAGGGATTTAAAGGTCTTATGCTTCATGCCAGTCCCTTAGCAGAAAGGGACTCAATTCAGGATTAAAGGAGAGCCAAAAATGTCTACAAAACTTCAGTGTCCTCTCAATATGGGTGTTTTTCTTCTGCAAGTACCTGCTTCAAGATGAGATCAAACATGAGAATGAAACAATTGAGATTCATTTCATCATCTTCACTGTCAAAATCAATTGTCTTTCCACTGGGGTGTCCAAAGTTCTTGAAAGGGCTGTGAAAAGGACTACGTATTGGACTCCGAAATGGGCTTTGGAAGGGACTTGGGAAAGGACTCAGCATGTTGTGCTGAACTCTGCGCCCAGGGTCAGAAGCAACGCTTACCTGAAGACAAAAATTCAACATGTCCAAATGATTGTTAAGCATTTAAGAAATCTCATTATATAAGAAAATGCAATGGCAATGGCAATAACTTTGACAGCTTTACCATCTGCTTCTGTTGCTTTTTTGCAAAATCTACATGTGTGTCTCAATGCCATTAAATGATAAAATACAATAGAAATACAGGAATCATATTTTGCAGATGTATACATTCTCTTAACCTAACTGGCCAACATCCATTATCTTACTCCTACTAAAGGAGGAGTTGTAATACCATGAACCAAACAGAAATTTGGTGCAGGCAGTAAAATGGCCTTCAGGTTACAATGATCTGCTCTATGATCCAAAGACACAAATTTCAATAGAAGGAGGATAATAAAGTAGGCTATCTCAAGAAAACAGCATAACTAAGGCTATACCAAGGCATACCAAGCAACCAAGGTAGCTGGAAATGAACTACATGCAACTGCAACAAGATCTGCATGTCTGCACTGATTTATGTCCACACCACAATAGGCCACCTAAAATGAGATACCCAATTAGATGACACATGAGGTTTACTTTTAGGTCAGCTATGGTCTAAAAGATCAGACACTAAGACACTAAGCTTATCTGTTTTCTCGTCATAGTTTAAGAAGTGGTCATGGACTAGATGTGGGAGTGCAGAATACAAACAGACCACATGTAAGGAATCAACTGCCTAACTGTTGTAGTTCCTTTAAACATAAAGACTTGACCATTTAAACACTCTTGCTCCTCCAAGATTAGACCTTCAAATACTTTTGTTCCACTTGCACTTTCTCCAAGTCTGTTGGGATGTTAGTCACATCAGTTGAAGTATACATAGTGCCTACAGATTTGTACATGTTTTCTTACAGTTCATAAGCTTTCAGTTCATAAGCCTTCTTACAGTTTCATAAGCTTTTGATAGGCAACTTTAAATCAATTTTTGCATCTCTTGGATGGGGAAAAATGCAAGGAAACAAATAAATTCTGCTTGGTCACTCCTACAAAACATACCTAGGCCCAAAAAATCTGCACTACTATACAAAAGCTTACTCTGAGTGTCCAGTTGTCCATAACAACTTGCTGTTGATAGTTATCAATAGAAGGCACAGAAAATTAAAATGGTTGGAAAAAGATACTGAGAACTTTTTAAAAATATACCAAACAAACTAGTTCACTAAGGACAAACTGCACAGTTTTTCCGCAGTTCCTATCTGTATTATCTTTAAACTGATCATGTGACAGAGTTTAATTAATTGAAGTAATGGCAATTTTCTTCCATTTTCAAAATTGATAATGTTTCAAATCATATCATGCCATATTGAAAGATGATTTTTAAAAAATTCTTCACATGCATTCTATCAGGAAAACCATTTTGAGAAAAAAAAAAAAAATCAGCAGAATAACAGACAGTTACCCTCCGAGCTGCAAGACTTCCCGCCAGTTCACTGACTCTTGATTTTCTTTGATTTGCTAACTCTTTTACAGAATTAACTCCATCAGAAAACATGCTGATTAGTAACTGAAGAGGAACAACAATGTCTAGTTCAGATAACACCTAGGGAAAGACAATAAGTAGAAAAGCAAGAGTTTCCAGTTTGATCAGAAATGCCAGCTCCTCTATAAGCACCTTTATCATACAATCCTCAGTTCAGCAAGTTCTAAATATTTAATTTTGGAATTCAGTGCGGTGTGTTGCAAGCTTACATTTCTCTTAGAATCAAGGCAAAAGAGAATCAGCAAAACAGAATATTTTTAAAATATTTGTTGGCACTCACTTGGTGTACCTTGACATCAGTTTTATGTACAAACACATAAGGACTTGAGGTTGTTCTACAAAAGTATTTCTGTAAATCAAACGTATTACCAATGAATAAGTATTTATTCTATGTATTATTACTTAAAAAACTCCTGTATTTATTGTAAGAACCCAGTTAGAACAGTAGCCTGCAGGTGTCAACACAGTGACAGGATGGTTATCTGCAAATCATCAAGGGAATATTCATCATCTATTTTTTCACCAACACTCAGAAAAATTATTAATTTGTTCATACTTCTCCTTAACTTATGAGGTCAAGAAAAAATTTAAAAACAGTCATATCTGAAAACTCTGCATACCAGAAAATTGCTACAGTTATCAGATAAACTGCTCTTTCCAGAGAATTAACCAAAAATCCCTCAACAAAGAAGCAATAACGAAGAACACAGGTATTATACTGAGGTGCTGTGGAAAATTTTATACCCTTTTGAAGTCACTGCCGTCAGCTGACATGATGGTCCCTGTAGTCTTTCAATACAAATATTGGGTGAATGCCAGCTTTGGGAGCAAATACAGCACAAAAGGGCCAAAGCAGCAGAGAGGTTGATGGGTACAGGGCTAATCTAATCCAGTTCTCCATATGCAGGAACAACTGCAGCTGCTTCTGGAGTCTGGAATTAATTTTGGAATCTACAGACCAAATTCTGTGGAGACAAAGAACTACTGCTGGCAAAAAGTCAGAAAAAATGAATGGCCCTAAAGACACAACTGACATTCAAAGGTAAAAGGAATTTTCAGGCTTCTATTATATTGCCCACAATCGGCCAAGCTTCCTGGGATCTATGAACCACTCTTACACTGCAGCTAAGCAAAGGGCAGAAAGGTTCTGTGATCCCTGGCTAAGTGGCTTCTTTTTTATTCTCCTCTCTTTGTTTTTTCCTTTTCAAAATCATGAGCTGCTTTATCATGACTCATCAAGAGAAGACACTTACATGCAGCCAAAGCAATGCCTGTTCTTGCACAGAGGATGGATACCCTGTGAATCGACAACTAATGAAGCCAAACATTTCCTCCATGGAAAAAGGGAGAGGGCAAAGTTCAGTGTCAAACATTTTGCTGAAAAGTAAAACAAAAATATAGCATCAGTGAGTTACCATGGCATACACTGTGTGAGATATAACAGTAAACTGGTAGAAAGGCAATCTCAATATCAGCACTGATGATGCTTATGTAATCTTACTTGCACTCTCACCCTCCACAGGATTTGAGCTTGGTTGCTGATATCATCTGTCCTGACTGTACAAGGTCATCTCTGAATTTGGCAATGCACCTTTAAGTATTTGTATCACTTCATATCTCATGCCTAAATTCATTTGATAGCAATACATTTTGCAATACCCAGTGTAAAAATTGGAAAAATTGTCATCTCACCACTCATCTGCTATTCCATGTTTACATTTTAAAAGTTTACACCGATACCTGCAAATATAAACTTACAATTTCAGAGCCTCTTCACAGTTAAAAGGCAATGTGAAGTTTTATCACCAAAGGCATGCAACAAAACCAAAATGATGATTCAGACAACTACCATTCTTATTCTGGTGTTTTCTTTGCTCAACATGAGAAGGAATGAGCTAAGTCCATGCAAATCATCAGTCTTTCCATGCCATTTCTACATGTTTTAGGATGCCAAGAGCAATAACAGGAAACTTTCCAAAGCTTAAGTGCTTTAGTCTATATATAAAGTTACAAAAAAAATTCAGAAGCATTCACTTGTTACTGTCTACTGCATACAGGCATTTTTATTTGTTGTCACCATCTTATTGTGCTAAAACACTCAACAATGAACACATGCAATGACAATGGTTCCTACATATGTCTACGTACCTCAACACTTCACGGAATTCTTTCAGTTGATTATCAGGCACTTCTGTCCTTATAGCTTCCAGCCACTCTGGCATGATGCACTCCCACACCGGCTGGTTTATCACATTGTATGGAATCAAGCAAAGGATGCGATTCAGCCCTTCTTTTAATTGGGTCACAGCACTACACGACTTGTCCCAGTATCCACCAACCTGTGGGTATTTCCAGGAATCATACTGATGAAGGGTATTACTAGTCCCTGTAACTTTCCCAGCACCAAAAATCTGCTCAGAATGTTGCAGCCAGGAAATTGCGCAGGGTTACCATCAGTACCTTCTAGTCTGAATTTAGATTTCAGCCATGGGGATTGCATTGGTTTTCTCCTCTCTCATTTGATCCACTGTACGCAAAAGCATTGTCCAAGATTTAGATGCTCACTTTCAGACCATGACACAGAGTAACCTCTCACTGATTACTGTTCTCAACAAGGGACAGATTTGTTTGGTCAAGCTTGCACCTTCAATTGTTTGCTCTGGGCAACTTGTTACAGCGCTGGGTCATTATTTTGAAAAACCTAATCTGCACCAAGTGTTGTTTTGTAGTTATTTGTTTTGAGGTTTTTTTGAGGGAAAGTTTTAAGTGACAAGAGACCAAAACAAAATACTTCTAAGTAAATAAGTAACTGGCCTACAGAGATTAATTATTCAAAATGACCTCAGCTCACATCTGCTGTTCCTAACTAATGGCTCTAGAGATGCCTGCTGTTTTGGCAGCAACTACTGGTAATCTCAGCCAACGAACTATTTTTCTCCATTCATCATGGCTAATTTCATGGCTGTTTGTCTTCCATGTTCTAGTGAACCTTGGCAAATCTGGAAAGTTGTCTGTCTGGTCTTAAGTATTGCAGTGGGGCTAATAAAACTCAAGTAGGCTGGATCCAAGACAAGAAAAAGATTCATAACAGATTACAGCATGAGGTTCAGTCCTTTCTTTCCCCTTTAGCCTCAGAGCCCTGATCTCTTCTCTGCAGTTCTAAAATTCTATGCATCCATTCACCTCTCAAATTTCCTTAGCTGCCCTCCAATCCTCCCACAGCCAGGTGGATGGTTCAGAGTAAGACACACACACATGCTGGTCTCCCTGTGTACAGCAAATCACATACATTAAGTAATGAAAAATCCATGGAGGCATGCTACATCCTTGATGATGCAGTATATCACATCAAATCTTTATGGCCTTTCCTAGTTTAGCCACATAATTTTAGGAAACAAAACCAGTATGTCCTCTGAACACTTCACATAAGAGGGTCACAAAATTAAAGTCTTACAAAAGCACATGTGGTATAGCTGGCAGTGATAAATGAGGAAAAAGTCTTAAATCCCTCACAAATACTAAGTTCCTATTTTCATGATGATGGTTTTTTTTTATAGAGGAATATTGAAATATTCCTCTATAATAGAAATGCCTGACTTCATTGCTTGTCTTCACTATCCAGGTTCTGCTTCACCATTAAGGGACAGAAAGAGTCTTTCTAGAAGAGACTCCAGCAACTTAAGCACCTCCAGGTAAGTGTCTTTCTCTCCATCAGCAATAAGGTGAACTATGGCAGAGCATTCTCTTAACTGAGTCACTTAAATTAGGTATCTGAAGCTACAAGGCATCAGCACACCCAGAGTTCCTTTAAGTTACAACTGTGTGATTTCATAAAACTAACTCACAGTTGCAGAGATGAAATATGCAAAGAACAGAGAAAGATTAGTAAAGCAGACTAGGAAAGGACAGGCTTATATCTGGGAACAGACAAATGACATCTTCTGCTAAAGACAAGCTTGGGTGCTTCAAGAGCATAATGGAAATGTGCAGCTATCAAAAATGTAAAGTATCTTTTGATACCTATAATAGTCTTCCAATTTGTCTTCATATTATTGTAAATCATTCCTGCTTTCTAACACAATAAAACTAAAAATGCTATGAAGAGGAAGAATTTCTGAACTCCACTGCTCCCTCGACCACTCATATTTATTTTGCCTTGAAAGAGCTGGGGGAGAAATGGTCTTTATGCTTAAAACTTTAATCTCTGTGGCATATAAAGGAGCCTTCAGAAAATTATTCTTACCCTGGCAAACTCCATTGGCTTAGGAAGGAGGCACATAACCATGACGTCAAATCGGACATCACAAACAGTCTTCAACCACTTAGTAACAAACTGAGGTTTGAGCTTTTCAACCAGGCTACCAACTTCATCATCCATCATGTAAGCTGTAGAGTGAAACCACTGGAACACCATGCTAACCAGCCTTGCTAAACTCTCTGTGGGTGTATTCTCACTGGGAGTGCAAAGACTCACCTGGAAGACAGAAACACAAATCCAGTTTCATTTGTAGAATTAAAGGTGGCAAATTGTTTGTATTCTATATTTTGCGTGCTCTCAGGGATACGAAGATGCAGACTATTTTAAACAGTTTGACATGGGACAACTGACAAAACATTTCCAAAATGAAAAAAAAAGGGAGATAAAAATGAAACACTGATTTTTTTGCTTCTTAGTTTCAACACTGAAGACATCAATACCAAATGCTTCGAAAAACTGAAACATTTTGGTTTGAACTTTAATATTATTTTCCCTTTCAAAAGGTAACATAATGCCTAGTAAAACATTTGATATGCCTGTATAAAATGTACAAGGTAAAAAGATAAACCAGAAGTAAGAAAGAAGATATCTACTTAATATAATAAATGACCTTTGCTCTACAAAAATATATCATTTTTTTATCGTCATTTGTGGTGGGAATATGAGTTTTCAAAAATTCTCACATAATAATATTCTTCTCGCCTTCTCAGAATTATCTCTTTCTAAAATAAAGTAAAACTCTCCCAAATCTGAGACCAAGTTCGCCCACCAGTTCACAAACCAGGAACACTGCCAAGCCCTTGGGTCAGGAGACCCAAGTTTCAAGTAATTTTGCTGCACTGAATGCAAAGAATGGAATATAACAGATGATGGGACATTTTGGAAGCTCCTTCAACCACTTATCAGCTGTTTGTCAACAGTTCCTAGTTCAAGTTGTACTCTCAGCACTTGGCAACCTGACACCAGTGACTGGTGCCACATAGCAAGTCAGCAAAGGAGAAACATTTGCATCATTTCTGGGGAAACAGCTGACAGCGCTGCTTTCCAGAAGGGTCCATAACCCATCTTACAAGTCTTACAAGTTCATGCTTTTTCTTGGGATGAGGCAGCTAATGACAACCTTGTCAATTCAAAGTACGGTCTCCATTGTTGTACTTCATTGCAGGCTGAAGTTAAGATTTTTGCTTCCTGGTGCTTGTCCCAGTTGAGCGTTAACTCAAAGGTAGTGTCAGCTGTCAGCCTTTTTAATAGGAACTCTTGAACTCTGTCCAGTTTCTAGATGAAAGGTATTCATTTTATGAAAGAAAATAGCAACCCACTATTTGTCACAATCTGTGCTGTCATCTCTGCCAATACTCACTACAGAGAGATCGAGAAATTTTACAAGAATTGAATGATGTCAATGAACTCCTCCTCCCTACCTTAGAAAGATAGACTTTCAGTGTCAAGGATGAGGCATGTACAGTGCAAAAAAACCTATTCTGCTGTCATTTCAATTCTACTTCTTGAAGGCCTTCAGTCTTTATAAAACATCCTTTGCATATGGCACAATTTAAAAAAAAATAGAAGGCTTTAAAGTCTAAAGCAACATTAAACAACAAAACCCACAAGATATCAGCAGAACATAAAGTTTACTCCTGTAGTCACTTGATATAGCAGAGCAGCTTTGTTGGCATTATGGGATTCTAGGCTTGCCAAGAAACTGTCTCTATCTCTCTTTAGATGATAGATGAGGTGTCTTACTTTTCCCCACTTGTCACTGGCTGATTGAGGACAAGAGAGGCTGAGAACTCCAGGTGATCTGAAAAGAGCTCGAGAAGGAGAATTGTCCTCAAAGAGAATTTCAGACTCCAGTTTCTGAGGATCTATTGGGCTCCATCCTGGTCTGGTCATGAAGCAGCCAGGAACAGTCCCGCTATTTTGTAATAATCTGTAGTTACTGTGAGGGGCAGAACAAGCAGAGTTTATTTTCTGCCAGCCCACACTTTGTGAATTGGCTGGAGTACAATGACCCGGAGCAATCTGAAGGCAGGAAGGAGAAGCAGCACACTAAAGACACTTCCATCCTGTTCAGAGGTAAGACACAAAACGGAGCTTCAAGAGATTGATGTTGAAAGATGGAAGGTGAAAAATAGATATTCAGGGGATCGCCTTCTCAGGTTAAAATAACGACACTCAGCGGGGAGCATTTGTGAGCAGAAGATGGTGCACATAGAAAGTCAATTAAAAAAAACCTGATTGAGTAATTCTATATAGGACTCAGAGGCAAATCAACAGCTTCACCCAAACATTATGAAATCACCAAGTCTGACAGCTTCACAGAACCCCTCGTTTTTGCTTACAAACCAAAAAAGTATAAAACTAAAGTCAAGAAGTGGAAAAAAAAGAGGTAAAATTGAGGCTTCAGAAAAAAAATGAGAAGGAAGCAAAAGGAATGGGAGAGAAAAGCAAGAATTTCTCACCAAGAACCAGATTCCAAACTGGCTCAGGAGGCGTTGGTCATGCTTGTCATCATCTTTATTATCAAAATCGGTGTTGTCCAGGGAGTGATGGGAAGAGGAGAGGCCCATCTGTCTCCTCCGGTTGAGTTCATACTCCCTCTGCTCAGCATGAAACTCTGCTTCCTTCAGCAAGCTATAAAACAGGCTTGTGGTCAGTGACTAGAGCTTTCCTGCACTAGATACAGGTATCTGATCAAGAATAATTAGAGATTAAGACATCTGATTACATCACTTTCCTATGAAGAGTAATAAAGTAACATCAAATTCTAGGAGTCAAGGCTGACCTCTTCCATGAGGACAACACTCACAGTTGTCAGTTCTCTAATGCAGCAGGAGTTCAGTGCCCCTACTCTGAACTTATCCATGTGAAACTAAAATCAACTTGTACAAGATCTGCAGGCAGTATTTACATTGAGAGCCTGATCCTTCTCTACATACTGATGCTTCATAAGCTGTCACATTACCTGATCACAGCTTCCACTGTACAGACCAGTTCCTCTGCACCACACTCCCGGGTATTGATCGGGGGTGGTGAGGTCTGATAGAGGTGGGTTTCTGCAGCTGCCCCAACTTCACTACTGTGATGATTTGAATGGCACCTCCTGCAATAGCGAACTGGCCTGTTGCCGTGGCGGCCACAGCAGCCCGCTGAGAAGCATGTGACAACAGCTCTTCTAACATGTGAACTACAGTTCTGGAAAACAAAAAAGATTTTATCAGGCCACAAGGATCAGGAAGTGGAATTGAAATCAGGGGTGACAGTCAATACTGGGTAACTGGCTCAAGTATTGGTCATTTCCAAAATCACAACATATAAAGCACATCTGTGTGCAAACTCCTGATGCCAAGTGTCACTGAACTTCCAGAAAGATGAGCTCAGGCCTAAATACTGGGCCTGGACTTAAATGTCATGGTTGCTCTTTTATTGGAGCAGCCCAAATAAACATTTAAGTCATCAACCTCAACTTTCTGGCTTGGAGCAATTAAATTTTACCGTAGTTCTCTTAACCCCCGCTTATACTTCAGAACATCGTTTTAAGCTACATGTAGCACCAGGAAGATCCTTAGGAGTGCAATCAGTGGTGTCATATCAGTTTATGCTATGGAAGACTCTGCCTTATCATATATATGATCCACACCTCCAAAGTATGCACTGTCTTTATTTTTATGCCACTTGGTAATCCAGTCCAACATAAAAGTTTTCTTTACCACAGAAGAGCTACAAGACATTGTACACTGTAGTTCTTTTTATTAAAATGTTATTAAAACACACTAGCTGGTATGTACTGCAAGCAGATTCTTTTTGTCATCAATCTTTTTAGAGACAAGCACTGAAGACTTTCAGACCATATGTTTTTTAAAACATACAGTTTACAGTAGTTTGTTCAATTTAGGATTAAACTAAGACTTCACGGAGATGAGATAAACACTTAGATTTAAAATTAATCTCTTGCTTTACCCTCTTCATAAGCAGAGTTCTAGAATAAAAACTGAGCTCAATTGCATAATTGAATTGCTTTACTAATTGCCACTTTAACCAAAATCTACAACTCAAATCAAACATCACCAGTTTTAACAAAAAGAAACCTTGCTGCTGAATCATTCCCATTCACCAACAAATGCATTCATGGACAAATTGTGGAAATTTGGAATGGTACAAAAAAGAATGCACTGCATAGTAATGGAATGACACTACACACAACATGAAGTCATGCCTCATCACACAAATGACTGAGTCTTACCTTCTTCTGACATATAGCAGAAATTTCAGCTGTAAGGGGAAGGCATACAAAACATCAGCACAGAATGAAAATCCTTCTGTTTTGCTATGGCAGCCATGGGAAAATGGACTCCCTGCAAGGAAGTCTCTGAGCCTAAACTTGTGCTTCCAGCTATTACTGAAACCTCTAAGCTTGTAGGACTGCATGACGTAAGACACTGTATACTTAGGCCTACTGGCTATTTCTACACTGAAATGAAAGAACAGCCTCAGTGCATGAAGTGCTCTGCATTCCATCCACCTTCTGCCTATGATTCTGCCTCACTCACAGACTTGTAGGCACACCATTGTGGCAAATTGTAGGAGACATGGTTCAAACGTGGCTATGCTGCCTGTGAAAGCTCACAGGATGAAAGAGGAAAGATCAGTAAATGTGGACTAATGACGTAGATGCAGACAGTATGTCTGTGGCCCATAAATCCATAGCAAAATGTTTGCAGATTCAACCTGTAGGGAGTAGCTACTCAGTCTGTTTCTCTGGCAACATCTGATTCAGTAAATACAGGTGACTGAGTAAAAATAAGTACTTCCCTGAAGCAAATAAAACACTCCTACTCTGCATCAGGATTTTAACTGAAACAACAACAAAAAAAACTCCACTGCTTAAGAATTTTCAGTTTGCAGAACAAAGAGAGTGGGCGTCTTCGCTGTGCTCTTGGAAGTATTATTTTAGAGAACGTGATTGTCCTTGTAAACCTGGGAAATTCTGAGGTGTCTGTCAGTAAGCTTTGTCTGCCTTCCAGTAGATTATAAAATATCAGGCTCTCTTGCTGGCCAAACGATAATGATGGGATCAATGACCATTTCAATGGGACCATTGACATGTATCTTATGTCCTGTTCTGATATCCTTTACAGCCTTCTGCTCACCAAACACACTTTCAGAAGCTTTATGAGCTTCTGAATCAGATCGAGGTTACCAGAAGAACTAGTCCCTTTTTTTTGGACACTAGTGTGGGACAAGTAATTTTAGAAACTTGGCCCCAACTGTGGATGCTTCGAGATTTGAAAACCTCTTCAATTGTCTCATTTTCCTCACACATAAAGAGTTGTGTGCTATTTCAGACAGATGATTAGTCAAACTGTATAGTACTTTAAGAACATTAAGCAGTTTTAAGTACAAGCTACTTTAAAATTCTTAAAAATCCTGCAGCATTTAAATTAGTGCAGTATGCAGAAATATCAGTAAGCACAGGGTTGCACAATTGTGATTAGTTTGTACCTACCCTTGCAATACCTCTTACCTTGTGGTAGAAGAACATCAATCAACCATTCACTGTGATCCCTATAAAAATTGTATATCTAATTAGCTTTCCATTTTTAACTTATATATGCATTTATTTTCGCACAGAGGAAATTTAACTAAATTAATGTGGTAGGATTGACAATATTCTGAAGCTGTTTTTACAAATGCAGTTTCACAAACTGGAGGCTGCTCTACACTACCTCTCTTTGTTGTGCCTATCTTATTGCAAATTATCACTTTGCTGATGTTGGTCCATCACGTTTAAGGATTTCAAAAAATTACTTTTAAGATATAAATTAATCAAATTAAGACAAATCTAGAAAAAAAACATGTACCAGTACCATTTTCTGAGAGTCTCCTCTCAGCTATGTATCTATCCACTAAATTAAATTATTTTTTCCTGCAGCTTTAAATCAGTTATGATTTAAAAGTCTAAGGTGAGATGTAATTGCTTTTCCTACAGCTGGTATGACATAATGGTGTCTTAAACTGGAAATTAAAAAAAAAAGTGTAGCTTCTCCTGTAACTCTTCATTTCCACCAACGCTTGGAACTCCCCATAAGTATTAGTATGTCTTGTAATGTAATGCAAACCAAATCAGCAATTTTGAAACAATATAAATAAAGTTTTTCAAAAATTAAAAAAAGAGTAAATGACATTAATTTATCTCAAGCTATACTCCTTACAGGTACTGGACAAGCCTGGACCAATTTCAGTTCTTTGCTGCTTCACAGTGTACTCTAAGGAATAATCTTAGATACATGTTACAGAAAAGCAATGAAGTCTCTGTGCAAGAGCTTTCATTGTAATATCCTACTTCTAATGACAAGGATGAGGACAAAAAACATTTAATAAGCAAAAGCATGCACATTAACAAGGCTTCCCTATTGTAGTCAATCCATCCAACAGTATCTCTTCATTCAGAGACCTTAACTACTGATCAAGCTAGATGCAAATGCTGATCATTTGGGGTAAATTTCTGTAATCCTTATGCATAATGAGCAACAGTGTGCTTCATATATTTCAATAAAGTTATCTATATAAATTATACACTATTCACACTGGGAAAAAAAAAAAAAAAACAAACCAACATAACTCCAGAGTTCTGGACTCTGGAGTCTGACTATACGTGATCATTTTTCAGTTCTTGGTTTACCTACCCTGCAATCCTCTGGCTGCACTCTTCACAAAGATATAGGGGAGGTGGCTTATCACCCAAAGCCACAGACAAGGATGGGTCAATGCACATCTGAAACACAGAGGAGGAAAAGAATTAACACATCTGTTAACTGAAGCTCACTGAAAAAGTTCAACACATTAATGTTGGGACATATGACAGAGCTTTGATATGTGTTGAGAACATCTAGTACTGGCATCTGGCAGTAGAGAATCTCAAATTATTTCTAACAAAGAAAAGGATGTAACTGAAAATGAATCTATAGGAAGAGAAAAGCACACATTTCAATATCAGTATTATGACTCTCTGAAAAATAAGTTCATGACAGACTTTTTTTCTTTTTCCCAAAGAGGTAAGTCACTTAGAGTACCCATCACTTAGGACATGGTAACACAAAAGGCTAGATTTTTCTTTCAGCAACACCTCTTCCAGCAAAATCTAATTTTCAGGCAGTATAGTTATTAACTATACAGCATAATTCCGGTGACAGAATGAAGAATAGGGACCCACAGTTCTCTTGGCTGCATAGTTCCAAACTTTGTCTTACATTAGCTTTTACCCTCCCACATTAGTCAGTTACAGAAAACAGTTACAGTTAACAGCCAGTTACATGTTTAAATATTTTTTACTATTTAAGGAAAAGCTGAACAGTAGTATGCATACACAGTATCTTAATTACTTAAAATGTTTCTTACTCCATTCGGGTGCAAGATTTTATTTATAAAGACAAATGCCTCTTTGAATGTTTCTCAACCAAATTTACATTCATCTATGCAAGGAACAACAAGCTGCACTTTTCTGAGTGATGACTGATCAATGCTGGTTCTGTCAAAGCTAAGCTAAGAGATCATTACAAATATTCAGGAATTTTACCTGCAAAGATTGGAACTGTAAATGTCATTGATATTTTACTCAGCTCAGTGATTAGTCTGAATCTAGTGATCACTACAATTCAAGTAACAACTTCCATTTTTTTTCTTAAGGGATCGTGGAGAATGATTGGAGTGGGAAGGAAAGTGGTCCCTTGCAGGACTTAAGAAAGGTGTTCTCATTATGCCCTATCAGTATCTTAGCCTGTGGAAAAGGCTTACTGAAGAATCATTTGACTAATGTAATTACGTTAGTATATCAACTGATGCCAGGAAAATTGCTTGTATCTACACATTTAACCAGATAAAAATCTAATTAATTAGTACATCTAACTGTAGTACGCTCTGAACTGGGGATGCTGTGTTTGCCTCTGCGATCAAATTGCACTATGCTCTTGCTGAAGCCATTTTACTTTGTTACTTTGCATACTCACAGGAAATATACCGTCTATCTCCCTGAAAGACAGCTATAGAAGAGTTAAGTAAAGCTTTGCTGCTGTTTACTTTAAGACACAATCCAAGCAAAAGATCCCAATCAAAGCAGGTGGACTGCATGATCTCTAACAAAATACCAAGGTGAACATGTACCTATGCAACTGACATATTGTTTCCTGTATATATAGTAATATTTGTGCACTTGTTTCCACATATATATGTGCTCAGGAAAATATTTACATGGATTAGACAGGAGACATCTTAGACTTTTCTAATGCACTCTGCAACCATTCTCCTGTTTAATATCAAGACTTGTCACACAGCAGTTGTCTGAAAAATATCATCTTGCTTTAGGCAGCCAGAGATATTCACGAAGTTCTGCCTCCCTTGGACTCAACAGGCTTTGTTGTTTCTTTAGCTGCTGCTCTTGGTCACCTGCACACAACCAGAGCATACACCTAGGGTCAAGGTGCAACCTCCCATCCCTCAGATAATTGAGTTTGACCCCTGAAGAAATTGCAGTACCTTCACAGCTGGTTTGTTAATTGCATTATGGCATTCAATGTGCTGGCAATGAATAGGATTCCAGGCTGCAAAACCAAAATATAGTTGATTAGTAGAAGGAGAAAATATTTTTATCTTCTTTTTGTTTAGTGGTATCAATTGAGAACAAGATCCTCCTGTATTAAGTACCATACAAATATGAGAGAAGACGTAGCCATTCCTCAGGAAGCCTAATAATTACAATAAACAACCTAGAATACACACACTTACTGACTTGTTTGGGATATAATTATGAAATGAACCATGAACTCAACAAAGAAATTGAAAAAGTAAGACACAGACATCCCTGTTGTAGACTCTTCTTGACCTCACAACACCTTAAGTTAAATAATTACCCTTTCACTCAAGAAGCAGGATGGTGGGAGTCACTGAGTAAATTCAGCAACATTCCCAGGATAAATGAAAACACATCTATGATAAAGGAAAACTAGTCCAGCCACAGAAGTAAACAAAGGTATCCACAGATGCCATCACTTAGAGGTACTGGGTACCTTCATGTCAAAATGCCTTGCAACTCCTGATACTCCCCATCTCATTCTGGCATGCATTAATAGAAAATTCGTATATAGGAAAATGATTCCAGCATACTTGGTGCTAGTAAGAATTCAGACAGAATCTCACACTTAGCTTATGGATCTGCCGTGATGCAGAGAAGTACAAGAAGTATGATTTTACCTTTTTTTTTTTTACGTCTGAAAAAAAAATCTATCATCCCTTCAAGGGAAGGCTTTAGAACAGATTAGACAAACATGTTACAGGAACATTCAGGATGTAGTTCAATTGGTATAGGAAGACTTTTAAGTTCTCTTCCAAATACTCACTTTTATTACTTAAAACGTCACATTCTGGTCCATAAATTTTAAAAGTGAACAAAACATATCCCATATCACAGAGAGTATTTGAAACAGTTTGAGGCAGACAAGCAGGAAAATCAAGTCATGAATTGCAGCTGGACAGTCTCCACCATAGAAGCACAATCCTATTATTATCACTGGAGAGTCTAGAGGAGTCTGTACCATTCACCTACTCAGCTCTGGCCACACTGCTTTGTCTCTCACTTTCACTCTACAGTCAACCTCATGAACTTATCTTTTATACTGACTGCACTTGACCTCACCTGCCTTTTTTAACAATAACAGGCAGATAAGGAGTCTTAGCAACCACAGCAGTTATAGCAGCTGGCACAACAAAAGCAACCAAAGCAATAATTGAAGGAAACATATTCCAGAACTCTTTTGAGGACAAGAAGGCAGTTTCAAAGACCATTTGGAACACTGTCTTTATTTCTGCTCCTGTTCTGGTTTAGTTAGTATCAGGAATAGTGTAATATATTTAATAGCCACAAGCATGGTTTTAATTTTTCAGAACATCTTTTGAAAATACAGAGAAAATGATACTGTATATACTTATGAAGTAACTAACTTATAAAAAAAATATTTCAAAATGTATTTCAAAATACATCATTGAACTGTGAACATGACATTAGCACACTTCTGATCATTTTATTTAATTTATTTTGGCTTATAAAAACCAGTTGCACTGACCTGTGTACTGCAGTCCTCTGTACTCACTGATTGCTCCAGGGGGTTTTAAATTGGGCCAATAGTGAAACAACATTTGTACTGCTGGAGGTTTTACTTGAGATGGTCCATAGGCAATCACATATAGTAAATCCTAAGGAAAGGCACACAAAATGTTCACCTTGCAAGGTAACAAACCAGCATTCAGTATATGTTACTTGTGTTCAAAGATACATGAAGACACAAAATACGTACATTTCATGCATTGGCAAACATCCTTTGTAAACTCTCACAAGGAGACTAACTTCAACATGTTCACAACTGGCCTTCAAGTTTGACTGGAGCATCCAACAGCTACCATCCACCCTGCATAGTGTACTAACATGTAGCAAATAAAGCCTCTGTCTAGCCCTGGAGCAAAGACGTGCAATATAGATAAATAACTGGATGCAGATCAGATTGTAATGAAAACAGTATTAACAAGTAGTTATTGTAAAAGTTCAGTTCCACATGAACTGAGAAGATTGGTCATTTCTGCTAACTGAAGCCACTACTACACCATATTTAGGAAACAAGAGTTCTTTTCTACAAACACGGAGCTGCTTCTGTAAACAAATCAGAGGGATCTTCCTCTCCATAATCCAGAAGGACTGGATACAAAGATCACTTATAACCTCCTGGCACACAGTCAGTTCAATTTTCAAGCCATCTGATTTTCATTACTATCTAAATACAGCTGTTTCCACAAAGTATATATGATCATGAACTTACTTTCCATACTTCTTGCTTATATTTCATGAGGCATTCCAATAATTGGCAGTGATACACTGAGAGAGAAAAGACAGTATAGACATAATACTGCAATGGAAACTCAAGTTACAGAAGTGACATACTTAGCTGATTCATTTTGCTTTGGCTATCCAAAACTCTACACCTCACTTAATTACTCTTTATTTTAAAGGGTTTGTTGAGGAATCACTGCCCCGAGAGTCATTGCAAAAGATTAAATATTAGTAACCTGTTTCTATCAGGGAATGCAGTAAGAGAAGGAGTATTATGAGCATACAGCTTTTTGCACAACACGGGAGATATTTTTCAAACACAATTAGTTTAAGAACATCTGCTAATTCACTTAACCTTTGTCTCTCTGACACGATGCAAAGTAGCAAACGGGTCTCTTGCCATTCACCTTGAGGCAGTAATGGCAGTGCCATGTAACAATAGGTTACTCCCATGTATACCAAAGGCTATAGGAGCCACTTGCATCAAAAAAATACGGGAGCCAAATGAAGTACTTTACATGTTTGACTTTCCAAAAACCGCAGGGCAACATTTTCCTCAAATGGCTAGAATATGGAATTCACAAACAAAACCAGAATATTTCATGAAGAAAACCTAACTTGCACATTGTAGCTTTTAAAAATAGTGTGTTGTTTGTATTTAAAGCTATGAACCACTCTAGCATTACGTGGCAATTCTCACCCACTTACTAGAATGTGAGGTTCCTCCTCACACACACTATCTATTCATCTATATAAAAAAGGAGACACTTGACTATTGTGCAATGTAACAGCTCCCTCAGATTAAATTTTGGGTTGATTTGGTTATGCGACTCCACTGATTTAACTGGGACTGTGCCACAGCAAGAGAGAATGGCCTTGTATTTAGATACTTACAATTGCATTTAAATTTATTAGAGCTCTGCCTAGCCTGCAGCCAGCATTACCTGTCTTCTTTTAAAAATAATATTAGTTGCAAATATAAAACAATTGTAACCAAGTTAACTGTGATTTTTCTCCAACATTGACATCACATATCAACACTATTTTCTGATGTCAATCAAGATTAGATCCTCCAATCCTAGGTCAAATCTTATTTCTTCATCATAATGACATCCATTACCTATGTAACGATTACTTCAAGCATGATGCTCAGAAATTCCAGTTTTGACTACAATCACTTATTTTTATTCTGTGTTGGATGGTGAGACAGATTTTTCCCACCATATGAACTCTTCTGATTGTATCTGACAATGCTTCGTGAACCACAGTTTCAGAGAATGATACCATGATGCATGTTTACACATACCCGGGTTTGATGTGTACTGCATTGCAATCATTAGCATCGACGATGCAGACAGATTGACATGTGCTGGAACACCTTCTCTTTTTGAGGATCCCACTTAAAAGAAAGGAAAAAAAAAATCTATTACATAAGAAAATTACAAGAGAATAGCATATAACTGATTCCAACTGATATAAATAAAATTCCTAAGGAACTTTGTCCTTAAATAAAAGAACCAAACCAAAACCCCTAAAAAGTTATAAATATTCTGTATTCGAGGGGGTAAAACTCCTTTTCTGCTGGAAAAAAAAAAAAGATGACTAAGAATATGGCATTGCCTTGGTTTTCCGGATGAGCAAGATTTCATTCTCACAGCTGCATTCACTGAAGACAGTGATCTTCTGAGGCACTCTCCTTCAGAAACCACAGCCTGGTCAAAATAATGTCACTTGTATGGCCAGGTGCACCTAGGGCTTGGATGTAGGAAAGGTAAGGAGGAAGTGAAGAGTAAAAAAAAACAAGAAAAAAATGGAAATCTGCTGTTGAGGTATAACTGATACATACCTCAGGGTATGGGTTGGGACTGATGGTACCTGCTAGCTGTTGGTGTATAGCAGAGACTACTTTTCAAGGTGCACGTGGTATGAGTTCTAGTTCTAGCTACATATCAGAAAGCCTAGTGGCCCTTGTTATGTCAGCTATCCTAAGGCAGTAATAAACAATAGCACTGAAGTGTAGTTAAGCTGTTGTAACTTTGACTGCACACACAAAGCAGCTACAGTTCCTTCTGGCCTCCTACAAAGTGGTTACTATTAAATGCTATACTTGGAAAAACCCTACAGAGTTTAGGTATTTATTTGCTGAACTATAACATGGTAATATGGCTTTGAAGGTAACTTCCTGCATTGAGATGTGACATGTATCTTACTACTCTCATTCATGGCACTTTCCCAAGCCTTGCTGCCAGGATGCAAACACCAAGCATTTGGAATAGAAGCACAAAACTGTGGCTACTAGTTCAGTGAGATGGTTTCGTTTCCCCCATCCAGCTCTCCAGCTGCTTACACAATCTCTTGCATACTCCCTTTCAATTTGATTGAGAGCTGGACACTAGGAAAAAGAAAGGTTCTGCACTTGCTTTGTAAAGGAGCATATCGTTCCTGGTAGGGAAAGACTAGGACACTAATTAAAAGAACAAGCAACTGGAAAAGAAGGGAAGGGAATAATGGTGAATTTTTCTCTTCTATCTGGTACTTCTCCACATGACTCAACATTACTATGGCTCTCTTCATCGCACTTTGTTCATTCTTTTTTGAATCTCATCCAGAGGTATGAGTCCTACTCTTGTATCTACAGGATGGTCTATTTGTGAAATAGTCATCAGTTCTAACCTGGCAATTAAAACGTTGCCATCAGCAGAAAAGGATGACACAGTACTAGAAGCAAAATTTGAAGACCAGCAGATTGGTTTTATACGGAGAAATAACCAAAACTGTTTGGGGAAAAAGGCAGCATGACAAAGGTTGCTTCTATCCTCTACATGGACACAATCTCTGCCAAGGGCAAGTGGAGAACATCTATTTAAGTAAACCAAGGATTTGGTTAAATTGGTTGTTCTGAAAAAGATCTGCAGACAAACAGGACAGGATAAGTCACCTATGTCAACAGTTTAACAGGTAACTAACGGAAGACATGCAACATTCTGTTCCTAACCCAAAGACAACCTACTACACATATGTATGTAATTTTCATTTGCATACAGTTCTAAGACCTGTGCACTCTAACAGAGAAAATATCATTGCAATGTCTTACATGAGACTATTTTACATAGGGAAACTGAGGTATGGAAGAGTTCAGGACTTCTCCAAGGTCACTGGTAAAGCCAAAAAATGTAGGTGATAAATGTCCATAAAATCTTAATCTCAAAACATTGGACCATGCTTCTTTCCCTGTTCTAACAGCATCTTTCACATGCTTAAATGCCATGAGTGTTGGTCTCTTCACAAAAGTTGTTGTTGTTCATGTTTTTTCCATAAAGGTCTGGAGTACAGATGAGAAGACATTCTCACAGAATCATGGAATGGTTGATATTAGAAGTGACCTCTGAAGACCACCTTGTCCAACCTCTTTGCTCAAAGAAAGGTCAACTAGAGCAGGTACTCAGGACCAGTTGTGTTTTGAGCATCTGCTAGGATGGAGAATCTGCAATCTCTCTAGCAAACCATTCCAGTGTTTGATTTCCCCCAAAGTAAAAGGCTTGTTGGTCAAAACTGACTTTTAATATTGATCCTAATGCTTCCATCTGCAGAACATATATTGCTACTTCAGAAATCCTATCAATAGGAGACATTACAGGCACAGCTATTTAGTACAGAACTTTAAGAGCAAATGCCCTGAAGAGAGAAAGAAAAATCTGAAATCCATTACATCTTCCTAGAGAGAAGAGTCGTTCTTGTACATCCAAATTTAGTTCAGATGCAAAAAATTACACAAGTTGCTACTGCATCTATTGTCTCAGGTGCAGTTTGCCCATAGATTCTGTTTGAAACTTCCACTGCTGGTACTGAAAGTTCTGTGACTCTGAAAACAGTGTATTTGGTATCTAAGCTACACTTCAACCTTTAAACAAAGGAAAAATTCACACAGTAACACAGTATAATAAATAAATTAAATTATTGAATTATTTCCCTTTGAGTAATACTTACATGGAGTTATTTTACATAGATACACACAATGAGCTGATGTTTCATTACAATTCTGTGACAGATCCTACAGTCTAATACTAATACAGCAATGCACCATATTTTCTGAGACATAATAATACTGGAATGGGTTCTACTTACATATAGCCATAGGCAGAAAAGATGTGCTGAGATACTCTATAATATCCTTGTGCAGAAATGGAGGAAAGGTAGCTAGTGTTGAAATCATTGTATAGGGTAAAGTACTCAAAATATCATCATTGAGAAAAGGAAGTAAGCATGTAGTAGTGTAAAAAATTGATTGCCCAAGATCTGTTGAATGAAATGAAATAAATACAGAATCATTACAATGAAAAATAATTACAGCTATGCACTTTTTAGTCTACAAAACTATAAACAAAAATTTACATTTCAATGCAAATTTTCCCCTCAAAGTAATCTGGGAAAATCCCTGGAGACAAGAGCTTCACCCATCATTTTTAAGCCACTCCTAAAGCAGAGCGAAATAGCTGTTCAAAAGTACTCTGAAAAGTTTGAAGGGAATATGAATACTACAGCAGTAAAATAATTGATTAAAATCAATGTCAATTTTAATCACATTGGGATTAACATACAAAGGCCTGCATGTAAGCAGAGATGGTATTAGAATCAGAATTTTATATGCACTTTGATATCAAAAAATGTTTTTTCAGAGTCTTTATCAGTCAAAGAAAAATAAGATTTTTATCTTAGTTATCCTCAAGAGAGCTGCAAAGTACCCCTTGCATAGAGAGTACAGGAGGCATCATCATTTTTCCAAACAAGATGTAATTAAAGCAGGGATCTTTTTTTTTCTGGGAAGTCACTGAGGCCAAAACAACCAAGTCTTAAAAGAAAGGGAATACCCATAAAGAATTTCTGTACTTATTCTGATTGATTATACTGTAATTCTTTGGACAGGTTGCTTAGGAAATGTGCAACACTTCAAGATCCAAAGTGAAGGAAGGCATGGGTTATTTTGTATCTGGGCATTGTGGAATCTTTTTAACCTCTTCCAAATTAGAAACTGAGCTGGGGCCAATAACTCTCCAAGAAACGTTACAGCACTCAACCTCAAATAGGATCCTATATGATGATTCCAATACATCATCCCCTGCATCAGAGGGATTCCTTTTGTTACCTACTCCATAACCTTAAGTATATTACACAAGACTTCAGTCTTATCTGTACAACTAGTAGGATTTAAAACTGCCTTTGTAAAGTGTTCAGAGAAGATCTGCATCTCTAAACATTCTAAGTCATAGTAAGAATTAAAATCAGCACTCCATTTCAGTGGTTCTGGCTGGTCTTCTACACAAAGCTAGAGAGTGCTTCTCTATCGCAATACATATTTACCAGCTCAGCATTAAGCACTGAGTTCTGTATAGCCTGTTTAGACCAAAGCTCAGGACTGCCTAGAGCACCAGTTGTACTTACCCAAACAACATTGGCTGTTGTGATAAAAAATAACATATTTCTTTTACTGAAATGCTAAGCTGAGGGAGAAATAAATAACAAGTTGCATTGCAAAATTTAAGTCTCTGTACACAGCCATAAAAAACAGCAAGTGACCTCCCCTTGCCCCAAGCATGAGTCAACCAAATTATTCCTAGCAGATATTTATCTAAACTGTTCTCAAAAATCTGCAAGACTACTTCTCTGCAATTCATCCTAGAGCTTAACAATCTTTATCATAAAAAGGCCTTTAAAAAAAATGCTGCAGTTGAAGCCTATATTTTCTTATCCTGATCAATTGTAACCACAAAGAGTACTTTTTAGTTTTTTTCTCCTCACAGCAACCCTTACATATTTGCATATGATAACCATGTCTCCCATTCTCTAAGTTAGACAAACAAAGTTCTTCTCTAAGCTAGAGAAACCAAGTTCTTTCCATTTTTCCTCACTGATCACATTTTCTGGGCCTCAAATCATTCTTGTTTCTTCTTTCTGGACTCTTTCTAAATGGTCCATGTTTTCCTTAAAGCCCGATGGACAAATTTGAAAATTTTAGTCCAGCTTGAGGTCTTTCTTGGGCTGTTAGAATCACACACAAAGTGCTTTGAGTGTCTGAAAGTGCACAAAACACCTGTTTATCTATTGCTAGAATAGTATTAATATATTAGTGACTTATGGAAAGCCTCTGATCTACTGTAACACCCAGATCCCTCTGCAGTACAGCTTTGAGGCTAATATTTCCACCATTTCATTTCTGCCTTTGAGTTCACTCTGCTTAAATACAGTATTTCACATTTCTCCTTTGAGGATGTTTCAAAACAGAATGCAATTTTCCAAGGTTGTTTGGAATCAGGTATCATTCACATAAACGACATTACTCACCATCTTGATAACCCCTGCAAGTCAAAATGCTCATTACTATCAGCCAAGTAAAAAAAAAAAAAAAAAAATAATACCACTAGACCCAACATAGTCTCCTGTGAGATTCCCCCTTGGTAAACTCTTCTACCTGACAAAAGCCATGGTTAATCACTCCTGAAGTGTTCTCTCCACTCAAGTGGAGATCTAAGTCCCAGACTGTCTATATAGGATGTCAAGCGACATAGTAACAAAAGCCTGACCAAGGGCAGGAAAACCACCAGGAGAGCCATTGTGTTACCATAAAAAGAAATTATATTCACTCATGTTATTTGTTCTTTACAGGTTTCCAATGGTTGTTAATTATCACCATGTTATCTATTTAAAAAAAGATTCTTTTGGTAATTAACTCTACCATTTCTAGAAACTGAAGTTAAGTCTGTAATTTGCTAGGAGCCCTCCTTTTTCAAGATCATACCATTTCCTAGCATAATATTCTTTGATTCAAACATGCTGCTGCCTACTCAAAAAGCAGTTTAGCATTTAACAGAAATAACTTCCTCCTAAAGAATTTCACTAGTGTATCAGATTGACAATGATCTTTCTATACCAAATTATTTAAGTAATACACCCTGATACCATGGCAAAAAAAAAACCTAATATTTGGCTTATGTAACACAGGGCGAACACTGGACTCCTCAATCTCAGTATAGAAAACCACAGACTAACAAGCCAGATACATACACAGAACTTGAGGGAAAACAATGTAAATACAGCACAGTCCCAAAAAAACAAAAAGCTATTAACTAATTCAATACATAGTAAAATAAGGCTTTTCAGCAAGTCAGACAGAGATATTGCTATTTTGTTACCCAGGAATATTTTAAAGCCGTCTCAAGTCACCATCGCCATGGTTTTTCCTCAATTAAAGGTATACTATGTTCCACTTAGAGATGGACCTTCACCGAAACACTCAATCTACATATTTGTTATAGGCCAAATGTATATTTGCAAACAATGTGTGTCTTTTTAGGAAAGCCACTCCAAAAAGACCAGACTGAAGACATCCCAGTAGATTCAAATTCAAACTCCAGATTTTTCATTAGACCATTTGTATCAGTTTTTGTGACATACCTTTGCACCATCAGTGTATCACTAAAAATCAGACAACCTCAAAATTCAAACCCAAATCCACAGTTAGCATCTTTTATTTAAGAAATGCACATCAAACACTTGGGTAAAAATGCATCCCAAGAAATCTGAATTCCAGATCCAGGTCAATTTAGGCCCGTCTCTTCTACAGCATTTATGCATAATTCACGGATTCACAGCACTGAAGTTAAGCGTACTGGAAGGGTTCAAGGGCCTGCTTACCATGTTGACCATGTTGTAGCAAGGGAACTAGATCCAGCAGTGTCACCAGTGTCACGTAAAGTCCTTGATAGTCCAAAGATGGGTAGTCTGATAACTGAGCATCACGACTTTGCTGGCCACGTTCAGATGGAGCATCTCGCAGGACGCTGTAAAGGAGGGAGCGAGTAACAGTAGGGTTGATGGAACTGACCTGTGGTCTTAGAGATGGGGTGAGTGGGAATGGCACAGGAAAAAGACACATGGTCATGGGCACTGTCAAATTGGAGGCATCTTGATTCTCCTTCTTCCCTGTGCGGGACAAAATGCTGTTGGGGGGACAAAGAAAAAAAAGAGACAACAAAGACACAAAGAACAGCACATTACATTGAAATGACACTATAAAACAAATAATAAAAGACCAGATACATCCCACATAAGATGCAATTGCTACCGAAACCAGCATGTCTACAAATCTAGCAACCATTCACTTTCATGCTTCAAGGTAAGAGAATTAAAAATTGACATCTAGGAAAATTTCATTGCATCTCATGTGCTATCTGGTTCATAAGGAGCAAAAATATAAAAATGCATGTTTCAGTGCCCTACCCATGTTTTACAGTTAAGAAAAATTCTGAGAATTAAGTGTTTGCTATGGAAAAATAGCTGTGTCAAAACAGGCTGGTATTTTGTTCTGAGATTTTGAGTATTTTGACAGATTTCTTTTTTTCCCCCCCTATAATCTTTTTAACCAACTGACTGAAAACGTGCAAAATATAGGTGTGGCACTTGCAGAAACATGTTTTAGCAAAGAATAAACATGTGTGTTTGTTAAGAGAGTCTTAAAAATCACATGTTTATTGCATTAAAATAATGTCTGTATGTATTTTATGATACTGTTTCATGACCACTCACTCAGTATCATTTGAGATAATGAAGCTTAAACAGGCACATGGATCTAGAAATAATATAATATTTCTAAAATGTTAACTAAACTACATTTGGAAAAGTTATAAAATAATATATAGTAGATGGTCTTTAGCATATGTTTGTGAGCTAATGATAATGATTGTTTATGTGTGTTTTTAATTTTGCCCATGTTTAGGGAGGAAACATTTTACTTTATGAATACAAACACTCCTTGGGTAAATAGTTACCTTCAAAAATCTAAGGGCTAAGCAAGCAAGACCAAGTATGTAACTGCAGATCAGACAGTATGTTACCATACATTCCTGCTGTTACTTACGTTATTATTCAACAAAACTCACTATAAACTAAAGGAAAGATAATTTTAAAAAAATAAAAAGGATTTAGTGGGAATCAAAATAGAGACTGTAAGTCAATCAGCTTGTTATGGCGTTTTAAGAATGTTGTAAACATGTTAATCTAATTTCTTTCAAAAAATAAACCCCGATATTTTAAATAGAAATAAACTGTTGCTTAAGCAGTGTTATATTTTAGTTATCAGGCAATTATAGGGTTCGTTCATGAACTTCATATGTGCCAAAAAAAAAGTACATCTCTTAAATATATTAAACCACATACAATGTTGTTTTTTTTTTTTTTCCTTTTAAAGCACATTTTGCACCTCTCTGTGGTTGGGATTTCCAAAAGCAGTTGCTGTTGGTTTAACTTTGTTCCCTTTGTCTTATAAAAGGCAAGTCAGTGGTATTAAAATTTCCACTGACTCATGAAGAGCAGAATTACATCAAGAGGGACCACTTCTGGAAACCTCTGTTGTCTTTTAACAGTACAGCAAACCCAATTGTATAATCACCTTAGCAAAGATATACCTTACCTCATAAGCCAATTCAACAATTTAGACAATTAAGCTAAACTCTTGCTAATGTGCTTGTAAGAGGTGTCATTCATTTGCCATTTATAGAAAACATTTTCACAAGTACAGTTCTATAACAAGTGGCTACTATCACATCACACTTTCAGTCAGAGATGACAGACATAGTCTGTTTTAAGAAACTACACTTTTTTTTCCCTTTTTATTATGCCTTACATCTTTGGCAGGTTATTTTGGTTTCTGTTACCCAATGTCCAGTACAAGAAACATGGTGACTGTCATGATAGTGTTTATGAATTCATGTCAGAAAAATCACCTAAGATCTAGTATGACTTTCAAAACAAGTTATCAGAGTGCTGATTCTTTTTAATTTGCTTGATGTTCATTTGCCATACTTTGCAGTTCCTATTTAGAAATATGAAGATTCTAACTTACATTCCTTCTCTACCTATCAACAGATACCAATTACCCATCTCTTTACTTGGCACCACATCACTTCAAGTACATTTCTTTCCAGAAATGGTGTTACTCTACTAATTAATCCTTGCTTTGGAAAGTGTAAGGCAGTGATGGAGAGCTTACTCTATAGGCTTCTCTTCCTTTTAACACAGAGCTATGGCCTATGCATGGATTAGAGGCCAAAGCAGAGAGTCTTGTATCTTGGTTGAGGCATTTTTCTGTTCACTTTAGGAACAGCAATGAGACTGTATCTAAATTCCAGCTGCAATCATGTCTAATTCAAGAAAAAAAAAACAACAAAAAAACCCCACTTTCAGATACAGGCTTTTGCCTAAACCATATGTTTTAAAAGCAATAAACTGAATAATCCAAACTGGAAATCTAGGAAATCCCCTAATATCAAGAGACAATGATTGCAGTTTGCTCCTGTTTCTGTTCAAGCCAAGTACTGAGGACTTGGAGTGTCTGCAAGCCATAATTCCATACTGAAAGTGCTCCATGACAAATGACAAAGCTAACAGGGCTTGTTTCAAGATTTGCACAACTTTGCTGCAAATCTATCCCAAAACTACTGCCTTGAAAGAAAGGCTTCCTAAAATGACTACAAGAGAATTCCAACTCACCAAGGCAGCAAAACAAGCTTGAGTGTTTAATTAGTCACTGGGCATTTATAACTATTCTTCATATTAAACATTTTGCTGAGAAATACATATGGAGAATTTTCTCCAAGAAAGTGTGAAAGAATGAGCTGTTCTGCAAGATGTTTATTAAGTCTTAGATCATCCCTCAAACGAGGGAGAAAACACTGGAAATGAGCAGGGCATGAAACAAATTCATGCTGTAATGTAAAGAAATGCTTTTGCCCAAAGAGAAAATTAAAGAACTAAATGAATCAATGTACTATGCGGCGTGTATGGTGATTTTATGTGATGCTTGTTTATAAAAATATGGAATTTAATTTTTTAAGCCATTCCACATCTGTTCCCCCCACCCCAAGCTTGTGATTTATCCAGGCTATGGACAGAGCAAAGGAGCAAATTAATCCCTTTTGCAATCCAACTATAGCTAGCAGAATGACACCAGATATGAATGTGATCTAAAACAGTAGTGGGCATGCCCCACTGAAAAGAACACAGTCAATGTGTCCATAACATGGAAATGTAAAAAGTACGATAAACAGCAAAAGCTACACCTGTAAAACTCAATCATCATATGGGATTTTTCCAACTAATTGCTATTGCTCTAGTATCGCTATGACTATATACACTCATTGAGAAATGTTGGTCCTAAAAATTCAGCTGCAAGGAGAGTACACATCAGACTGGGAAATACTTTTTAACATTATTTTTAAATAGCAGATGATCACAAGCAACCTATTCTGAAGGCCAGACTCAAGGTCTGCAGAAATCAATGGACATTTTTGCTACTGTTTGGTCCGTATTCTCTTAGCAGCCCAAATTCATTGCATATGCTTTGTCTTGAGCTGGAAAGATAATTCATCACCATGTATTTCTACCACTGATGTTCAACCTTGCAAAGTCTCAGTGTAGGAGGCAGAAAGAAGACTCGACATGCAGAATATTCAAAGAGATTTCTGATCACTCTTCAGAAAGGTTCTTAACCATTCTGTTTAGCTTTAGAGTAAACCTTGCAGAGATCTGCACACAGTGGGTGGGAGTTCCCTTCTTTCCATCTGCCACACTAAATACAGGGTGTGTTTTGTTTTGCTTTTTTATCCAGATTCTTTCTTAGTATCAACAAATGTATAAACTTCTGCTGGTTCAACCATAGCACTCAGGCTTTGACCTACAGCTCAAATTCCCCAGTTATAGGGATTTAGACTGTGCGTTTGACTTCGCTGAGTATCAGAACTCAGTCCACTTAAATTTAGGTCCAAGACCTGGCTTCAATTTCTGGTGTCCTTGTAGCTCCGAGGCCAAACAGATCCCAGATCATAAAGGACAAAGCCATTTATGTAGACCTGAATATCAGACATGAGTACCACTTCTGCCCCATGAGGTTCAGCACTATCAACAAGAAGATTTTGGTTCAGTCCCATTCTAAACATGATAAAAAGCAATTAAGTTGCTCTACTTTGCAACTGTTGCCCCAATTTACCCAATCTTCTCTCATAACCACTAGATATAAAGCTTTTTCAGTAAGCCCAGGTTTGTCACACAGAACATGTCAGCCGTACTGCTTAGGAACAAGTGGTATAAAGACATTTTTATTAAGCAGCAGACTTTAAATCTGTCCTGTCTTAATGAACTTCTGCCCAAAACGATGCAAATCTCATTACAGCACTTGGTAAGAGCTAAGAGAAACAGCTAAGAGAAAAATGTTCAGTACTCTGGCTTTAACAGCTTAAAGGCCCACAGCACTTACACCTGACACTCTTTTGTCATGCAGAACCTCACTTAAATATGATCTATGTGAGTATGTGTGTGTTGTGCAAATAATCCATTGAAACAGCCTGATTTTGGGAACAGACAAACATTTTGCAGTAATCTTTAGTGACTCTTTGAACGTATTATATTGCAGCAGTGGGGAAAACGAGACATCTAATTTATTGATCTTAAAACAAAGACCTGCTGGTTGCCCTACGTTTCTTTAACTCTCTAAATGATGAGGGAAACAAATTTCACAGTGGTTAAACAATTCTGCTCTTGACATTTTTGAAAGAGAACAAGAAGCTTTTATGTTCACAGGTGTTCCACTGATAATGAGAAATTCTGACAATGTATCTTTCTTCCTTAGGAAAAGGATCAGGAAGTTTGATATACCCTATGTGCTTTAAATGAATGTGAGAATGAACTACTGTCATTCTTTCAAGTTTAAATTCTTGCTTCTCAAATAGTGTATACCATAGAGTTAAGAATACAAATATATGAGTTAATTCCATTTTGTTAATGTTGCCTCATCAAATAAGGCAAATAGCTATATTTCCAAATTAGCTTCTGACAGAAGGGACAATCTTTCCACGTATAAATCAGGAAGCTATGCATAGAAATGCAGCTTTAACTGCATTTTTCTAGTGAAAACTAGTGTCAGCCAAAATCTGGAAAGGCAAACATCTTCTTTTCACTGTCAAAAGTCATTTAAAAAACAACTTGAAAATATGAATCCACTAGGTAGCACCATGGAATGTATGTCACTCCTAATTAAGTCTCTCAATTTTTCGTATCTTTTTAGCTAGACAAGAGGTAGTACTTCCTATTCAAAAGGTATTCTGTAATCATATGGTATTTGGTACTATGTATTAGCAGCCAATATTGGTCTAAATCAAAAGCTCAGGTCACACACCTGCTGTGCCATCCAAATCCAGACATGTATACAAACTATATGTCTATTCATGTTGTTATTAGAGACTGAACCAGAACCCACACCTGACAGCCAGCTGAACTGTGGTGCAGAAGAAAACATTCTGCTCATCTGGCTCATTACTCTGGGATCCTGAGGCACCAGGACTCTCAAGGAGGCCATAAGTACACACATCTAAAACTCTACAGGTCACAAACTCCTTTCTTCAAAAGTTCAGCATGTTTGTGCATTCAGCTAAGTCCTAGGAGGGCCAAGCAAATGTGTTATCAAGTTTATTTTAGAATCAGCCACTCCGCAAGCAGCTCTACTGGGCAAATTGGGCAACAGCCACTGAACAGATTAATTCATACCATTCTTTTCTTAAATTATGCTCTGACTTTTTGGCTGAGCATTGATCCATTAAATCTTGCAATCAAGTCAATCAATATCTCCTGTAATTCTTCAGCTCTTTTTTCTTCAAGAGCATTAGTTAAAACTTACCTCAATAACGTCTGAGAAAAGTATTTCAGAGTATTTGCAATGTCAGTTCCAGAGGGCACAGGGTAAATATTGTGGAGAACCCGGTTGTGGTATTCCTGAAGGTAACGGATTTTGGAAGCAACTACATAAAAGACAAAAAACAAACACACAAGCTTTCATTTAGGTTTTCTGCAGACTTTGCCAGAATCACACCCATCTCTATTATTTATGATCTGGTTTTATTTAATAATTAAAAAATGAAAAACCTCTCCATTCCTTCAACTTTGACTGAATAAATTGAAGACTCCAGTGCAAGAGTGCCGACAGGAAAGCACAGAAATGGATGACTGCATCAGAATTAGACCAATTTAGGGCTAGCAAATTTTAAAACAAAAAAAACCCTAAAATACAGTGTAACAAGAACAAAAAAATCCTGCACTTCTGTGTCTCCAAGCACCTCAAGATTAATTTATAATTAATGAGTCATTGTATCACTGCAGGTTCACATGAGATTGGATAAGTATTTTTACAGCCAAAAGAAATATAAGCTAAAACAGAGAGAGGGTGTGTGATTTACTTTGGACCATACATTGACTTTATGCAGTGAACTAAAGATACAAAAAGATCTGTCCTGTTTATTAAGTGTCTTGGGAAGTCTGAACAAGCAGGTGAGAGGATTTCAAAGACCATTAGGAGCACTACACCTTTAATGAAAACAGGGGTTTTTTTGTTTTAGAAAAATGTGTGGTTTTATTTTCTAACAGAGATTCTACTTCAGTATTGGAAAAAAAGTGACTACCCACCACAGGCGCAATGCCTGAGACCACCTATATGAGACAGTCTCACTCACTAACCAATTCTGCTGCACCAGCTCAACTGTACTTCCAGCAGGACTACTCAGCAGTTGTTCATACATTCCTCTGTGCAGACAAAGCCTCAACAACAGCAAAGCCGCCTGGGAATCCTTAATGATGTTAAAAGTCCACCAAGACTGTGTGTAACAGGTAGTGAAAATGGGAGATGCTTCTGAATTACTTCAGCCCTTGAGCATATGGATTATGACAGTCATTCACTACTCCTCAGGGCTCCTCCCGTGTGGAAGATGAATTGTGCTTCCTAAATGAGCAATTAGTCAATACTTAGTTTTATTCTCATTGTCAAATGACACTTATTAAAGAATGAATACCATTAAGTCCTCTGCTGGAATTTCTTTACTGAGAGGGTTGTCAGGCATTGGAACAGGCTGCCCAGGGAGGTGCTGGAGTCACCATCCCTGGAGGTGTTCAACAGATGGGTGGATGTTGCACTTAGGGAAATAGTCTAGTGGTTGATAAGGCTGGGACAAAGGCTGTACTCGATGATCTTCTAGAATTGTTTCAGCTGGAAAAGACTTTTGATTTATACATTTCCTTAGAGACATTGCTACGTCACTCACTGTTGCTGTACCTGAACGTTTCATGAGCATTCTGCTTTTTCTCTATACCATTGACAAGTTGAATGAGAAAGGGAGGCACTGTATCCATACTACAGAAAAAGACTGAAGGACAGACACCAAGAGCAAAGTGTCTATAACTGTTGCTGGAGGCTCAGCTTGAGATACTGAGAGCCATTTTGCCAATATCGATAGCAGTAAGTACTGGACTTTTCACATGCAGTAAACAAAAGCATCTGTGAGTGCTCAGTCACACAAAAAATGAGGTTTGACAATTTCAAGTCAGTTATCCATAAAATAACTGTCAGATAATAATCAAGCAAAAAAATACTGTTTGCTTGAATTCCATGACAAGAAACACAGTCTTCCCAGAAGCCCTCATCACTATCAGTCTTTCTCCTTTTTCCTGCTGTGCTGACCATATCCTCACAATTTCTGTAGCAATTCAAGCTTCTACAGACAAAAAAGTCTCCTCACAATATTACCCTGCTTCATCACAGGGAGAAAGCACATGATGTGACTGAACAAGGATGGGGTCTTTGGGAAATGCGCAAGTAAAAATGCAATTGGGACATTGTCACAATGCACGTGAAAAAAGTAATAAACTAATGACACGTATTGTCTCACTGTTAGGCGTTTTACTTCAAACATTACCTTTACTTTAAGGTAATGTAAATGGATAATTAAAATCAGTCACTATTTCTTTTTATTCTCCCAAACAGCTGAAAATGGAATCTTTGTCTCATGGACTCAGACTGCTTCACTACAGTTACAAGCAGGATAAGAGTCCTCCAGGCCACCATGTAGGCCTGTGGTATCATGGCCAGTGTTTTGCAGGTCATCCCTGTCTCTGTGGAACAGCCATAACTAGGTTCCTATACTCTCCCCCGCAAAACCACCGGAGTAGTTACATTTGGTCATGATGTGTTTCACTCCAGGTTAAGGTTTATTTTCACAGTCCAAGGCCTGTTTTCCCCTCCTCGTCCCAAAACTCATTCTTTCTGCCCACTATCTTCAGTTTTAGTGCCAGATTTGCAGGTCAATTTACCAGATTCTTTTTACAACTGTCATGAAGACTCCTATAAAAAGTAATCTAGAATTGGTTGGATTAAAAAAAAGGAACTACTTCATAAATGTATTTTGTGATGCTAATTTCTCTTGCCAGGAAAAAAAAGAGACTATGAAGCCAGGCAGAGAAAATAGACCATATTTCACAGTACTCAACAAAAACCAATGCACAGCAAGATGCACAGTTTACTGGGGCTGCCCTGGTTTGCTGTCAAGATATTTGTAAGTGAATTGGATTAATAAAAATATTGAGATTGTGTAAGAATTCAGATCCAGGTGTATTTCAGAGAACTGTGTGCCTCTACAGCTACTTACTTTCAGTGAAGAACATAGGACATCCAGAATCACTGTTCTTAAATAATGAAGGAAATCTATTAATCAGCATTGTCATGCAATTGTATCAAGCAAAATACCCGAAAAAGAAAATTTATTTATAAAGCCTAAATATTAACATTAGCTTTTTAACCTCACCTCTCAGTTGTTTCCCAGAATACTGACAATTTCAGCACAGTTTCCCAGAACACAAAGGACCTTCTGAAGGAGAACCCTAGAGCAAAATTTTGTCAGCATTTGAGATACAGAAGGGTACAAATGACCCAATTTTTTGAGCTTCTGAGCACCCAGAGATACACTCTTGATATCCCTCTTGTGAAAGTACTTAGCCAATGTCACAGAGTCATCACACAAAATACATTTTTAAATGAAAGTTATTCCAGGATAGTTCGCTGGGCACCTTTCTCCAATCTACACAGATCTATCGGAACTCCCTAGCCTCCCTGTAAACATTGACTGAATCAAGACTGAAACTGTGAGGAGTTCTTCAAGACGGTCTTGGTTGCTCCACTGTCCTAGAGAACAGAGTGGACATCAGGCACTCCCAGGACATTACTTACCACAACTAAACACCAGTTACTGCTATTTAAGGTGAAAAAGAACTAATTTTCTTTTAACACAATAGAACACCTCAGGCATGTCGTGATGAGTCAAACGATGAAAGTCACTGTCAATACTGCTGGTATGAGATAGGAGATGCAGGTGGTCACAAAAAAAAGGTAAGGTTCAAGATGATCTCTCAGATTGCCACCACTTTACCTCTTGTTCATACAACCTGCCAAATAGCTGTGGAGTGGCCACAGACTCATGTTTAGGCCAGCATCTTTTCTGTTCTGATCAGTCTGTTTCCTCACTCGTAGTGTTTTGCTGCTCTTCTTGGTAAACTGAGACTCATTGTGATTGGTTACTTGACTCCTTCCCGAGACATTCTGATTCTTGCCTGTCAGTCAACAAGGGCAGAAGCAACAACAGCAACAGCTGGGGTTTGAAGGTTTGCCTGGCAATGATGTATGCACATCAGTGTAAACGTTGACAGACTCTATCACCATTTGTCACAAACTGCAGGTGGTAGGGAGAAAGACATTTGGTAACATCACAAGACCTCATCAGGGGAGGAGTCTTGGTAAACAAAATACATTCACAGTAGGTTAGAACGCACAGGATATATCCATTAACTGAATACTCTACCTGGAGCATCACAAAAAAAAAAAAAAAAAAGAACATTAGGAGGTGGAAAGATCTGAAACCTAGATCCCAATTAAATCTTAAAATAGAGAACGGGGATGTGGTAAGTCAAGATGCAGTGTCTTGAACAGTACAAGAAAGAAAACATAGTCAAAGATCAAATATGAAAGACAAGCTCAAATAGAGCAGAGCAAAAGCATCAGGATCGGAGAAGAAGAGAAGGCTGATTAGAAAGGCAAGAAAATGCCATAGGCGGTGCTGGGACAAAAGGTGGCAGAAATCTTTCCACATGCCATCGTGCAAGAAGCATAATTAACATAAGTGTCACAAGAAAAAAAGAAACAATTACAGAACTCAGGTGGGGGTGGTGAAGGCAAAAAGAACAGAACACTACCAATCTGAACATTGCACACTTCAGGGCTGCTGCACGGTCAGGACATTGTGTCTCTACTTATGAGGTCAGGAGTGCATCCTTACAGCAATAAATTAGCATCCACATAACATTTTAACAGCAACATCATCCATCACTGTAAATTAGCAGCAAATCCTAAACAACAACAAAAAGGTAATAATTTTCCTTTTTCCAGGCATATATCAATACAAGGATATTTCCCAATGATCTGGAGGAAGGAGTCAACAAGTCTCAGCATATGAGGTGTCAGATCACATCATGACCAAACATCAGTCTAACCTACTGGTCACAGAGCGTTTGGCTTACAACCACGACACTGTTATCAGGAGAGAAAGTAGCTCTGGCAAGAGCACCAAGCTTGACTACCCTCGTATGTCACTTTAAGCCTCCCACGAGGGTTCTTGCAGATGCAGCAGTTGTTACCAGCACTACCAACAGCGCCTGCCAGTAGCTAGCACGGCCGAGCTGCGGGCGCTGCGCTGCGGTCCGGCCGAGGCGGTGGCTAACACAGCGTGACCGTCCGGAGGCACGGGCGGCCCTGGGCTGGGGGGCTCCCGCTGGGAGGCTCTGGGGGCTGCGCAGGCGGCGAGCAGGCGAGGCAGGAACGCCCAGCGTGCACTTGCCCAAAAGGTGAGCAGCACAGGCAACCGTGCCAGCACACCGCCCTTCTCACGGTCTCGCAGCAAGGCCACCTTCAAGACAGCAACACGTAGGTCACCTCTGCTCTCGCCAGCCAGATCTCCAGTGTCTCAGGTGGATACATCCTTTGGGACGGGGATGCAGAAGCAGGCTGGCTTCTCCCCGCCACGGGGCCAAGGGCCAAGCCAGTGGTCTCCATCTCTGACCCCCACCCCTGACCCCTCGTTTCTCCCCTGCCTGCGCACAAGCACGGGCGCGGAGCGGGCAGGGAGCTGCTCCGAGGGCCGCCACCACCAAGCGCTCGGCGCCGGCTGACACAGAAAGAACCAGAAGGCAGCGCTCTCTCTCCCTCCCCCCCCCCCCCGACTCCGCCGTCTCCGCCAGCGCCGGCTGCTCCGCGGCCGCCACGCACCGCGGGACCCGGCGTGCAGCGCAGCTCCGCGGGACGCCGACCGGCGGCAGGCACCGCGGGGCCGCCCGCCC
>WBNH01000028.1:65320-159428 GCA_013401255.1 Urocolius indicus | reverse complement strand
CAGGGCTGCGGGCCGGCACGCGGCGGGCGGGGCTGGGCGGCGGCGGGCTCTTAAAGGGAACGCGCGGCTGGCGGCGGCGGCTGCGCGCGGGAGGCGCGGCGATGGATGCGGCCGGCGAGGGGCTCGTCCGCCCCGGGGCAGCCCTGACGCACCGCCCCGGGCGGAGATGAGAGCTCGCCAAAGCGCCGAGCTGGCGGCAGCGCTGAGCCGGGAGCCGCCGGAGGATCGTGCCGAGTCCCGCGGGCCGCGGCGGTGCCGGCCGGGGCTCGGAGGGCAGGTGGAGCTGCCGAGGGGGCTGCTGCAGCGCGCCTGCCGCCCGACGCCTTGTTCTGCGGGGGGCGGCGGGAGGGCGGGCGCTGAGCTAGGGCCCCAGTCTCTGCTGGAAACAGGAGTGTTGTGCTCCTGGGTACTTCTCTCTGCCGTGTACCTCAGGAAGCTACGAAGTCCGGAGCCTCTGGCCGGGCTTCCTCGCCGGTTTCCATAGTGAATGAGCATCGCGGACCATCGTGCCTTCCCCGGGAGATGATGGCTGAGCTCAGCCTCGACGGTGTCCCTTCTCTGTCACCAGATCCCAGCTACAGTTACCAGGCACCAGGAGTGGGCAAGACCAGTTGTGGTGAGAGTACAGCAGTAATGATTTAATTTGCTCCACGTGAAATGATTTCACCAGTGTGCGTCCTGCCAGCTTCCCTAACATCCTGACCAGCTCCCAGAAATGAATAACCAATTATGAGTTTCTTCCCTAAAACTTTCCAAAGCATTTTTTTTAATATCTCCACACCTCAGAGAGCTATTGTGGAAGCAGTAATATTTCATCAGCCAGGGCATGGGAGCCTTGATTTTCACAAATTAAAAGCCAGTTGCAAACACACTCTCGTCAAAACACTGGGCTGCGTAAGATGAGTAGGCTTGCAGCAGCCAAAGAGAACTGTGTTGTGGAGGTGGAGGAAAAGAAGTATGTTTTATTATTCATCATGCAAGGCAGTGCCCCTAAATTATTGCTGCTCTGATTTGGTGAAAATGCACATTCTGTGCTGGGAACTGCTGTCAAGGGACAGGTGCTGTTCAATGGCATTTAACAGGTTGGCTTTTTTTTTTCTCAAAGCACTCATCTAAAAAATATTGCGTGTGCTATGTTTTTTAACACTGCTTAATTAGGCCCACAATAGAGCTCTTGCTGTATTTCCTTGAGGCTGTAGTTCTTTCTACACTCCTTGCTGCTTGCAAACACCAAAGAGAGTGGAGCCAAGTTAAACCACTACAACTAGCTAGTATGAACAAGATGCTATGACTGTGGTGGGACTGATCAGCAACTGAAACGCATGAGTCAACTGTTAGAGGAGTGGACTCCTCAAGAGTTTCCCTGAACAGTACTTCACAAAAACAAAAACCATTGGCCCAGTCCCATATGTGGTTTGCTTCTTCTTCCTGTTGAGCTTGTTGCAAGTTTATATAGGTTGCTACATAAATATTGAAGTTTTCTCTTTTATATTTAAGAGTAAACATTTACATGTATTCATCCATTGAAACTGACATGTGGAAGGCAATGAGAGCTTTTCTATGTATATTCCATGAATTAAGTACCCGGGGAGGTTACATGGCGCCACAAGCCCTACTTCCCCCAGCCCTAGTCCCACAACACAGAACATAAGTGATGAAAACACTGAACTTCAGACTGCCAGACTTCATTGTAAGAGGCTGTTGAAAGCAGGTTCATCTTCAGATGAAATTTCTGTCTGTGGATGCAACCAATCAATCTGAACTGCTTTATTGCTCATTACAGAACATTAGGGAACTCTGCACTGAGAGGAATTGAACTCACACAGGTATCTTTTAAAACATACTCAGTGTTCACATACTGCAATGGTGAGCTTGCTAAAACCACTCAAGTTGATAAAACAAGAATACCCTGAGAAAATATTAATTCCATTTCTCAGGTAAAATTTCTTCTTTGGTTTCAGTGCCTGAAAATTGCAGCTGGGCATGCATTTACTGAGCAAGTCCTATACAGGCCAGCATGTAATCCAGATATAGCGAAAGCAGGTTATTGCTTATGAGTCCTCCTGCATGCCTGAACAATGTGGAAGCCCCAGATAAATCCTGATACAAGTCATCTGTTGTTTGGTCAAACAATCTGATAGATTTGCCTAGTTCGTTAATACAAGTATAGAGACTTGTGCTTTAAATTGTGAACAAGTGTCATAAAGGAGCAAACACAGGAACATGGTATTCTAGGAATTAATTTCTCAACTCTCCGTGCTGAAAACAAGTCATCATTTCTCAGCAAGGTCCTCATGAAATTGCTTAATAAAATTGGTACAGTGCTTTTTAAGCATCTAAGGTTTATGTCTGTATCGTTTTACCTTTGCATGCATTCAATTAAGAGAACATATGTAAACTGCAGGCATCTGAAAGTTCACAAATCATTAAAGACAGAAGACACATACACACATACATGCCTTTTCTTGTTGAGGCTAAACAATCTCAGCTCTCTCAGCTTCTCCTTATATGAAAGGTGCTCCAGTCTCTTCATCACCTAGCTCTTCCCTGGACTCACCCCAGAATACCTGTGTCCTTCTTGTACTGGTCCCAGAACATGACACTGCACTACAAACAAGGTCTCACCAGTACTGTATAGAGGGGAATAATCATCCAAATTGACTACTCCAAATCACCTTCTTGTCAATTGCAATGTGTCTGCAATTGCTTACGATCATCTTCCCGGGGATCAAGGTAAAGCTGATTGGCCTGTAGTTTCCTGGATCCTCCTGCTTGTCCTTCTTGAAAATATGAGTGACATTTGCTTTCTTCTGTTTCTCAGGACTCTCTCTCAGTTCCCTTGGCCTTTTAAAGGCAATCAAAAACAGTCTTACAATGACATTGGCGAACTCCCTCAGCACTTTTGCGTGCATCTTATAATGTCCTATGGATTTGCATCTGCCTGGTTTTTTTTTTAAATATTCCCTTATCTGAGTGTCCTCTACTGACAGATAAGTCTTCCTTGTTCCAGAATGTCCCACTGGCTTCAGGGGCCTGGGATTCCTGAAGGCGGGTCCTACCAGAGAAGACCAAATTAAACAATATGTATAATACTTTGGCCTTTTTTCATTTAATTCATCAGTAGGTGCTCTGCGCCATTCAGCAATGGACTCACATCTTCCCTGGCATTCCTTTTGCTGCTAATGTCACTGTAGAAGCCTTTCTCATTGCTCTTCATGTTTCCTCAAGAGATTCAGTTCCTGGTGGGCCTTGCTTTTCCTGGCCCTGTTCATGTACACTTGGACACTTCTTCTGTGTACCTCGTAAGTCACCTGCTCCTCTTTTCACCACTTGTACACTGCATTTTTATGTTTGGCTTTTGTCAGGAACACTTTGTTCAACCACACAAGCCTCCTGTGACCTGTGCTTGATTTCCTTCTTGTTAGGAAGGACCATTCTGGCACTTGAAGGTGGATATCCTTGAAATCTGTCAGCTGGATGTCTGGATATTAACATGAAACATTATATTCAAGAGAAATACAAAATATACCTACCTCTTACAGAGGAAGGGATGGAGAGCATACCGTTTGTGTGCTTTGTGCTGGTTTTTAAGTAAGCTTTGTCTGCCATAACAGTGTGCTTTGCAGGTACAACATAATGCAAAAAGAAATGAATGAAATATACCATAAGAAGAAAATCAGTCATCCACATCTGAACTCACTATTTTATGTGTGTTCACTTAGAACTACACTTTCATGCATTCACCTCTGAACAGAGACACAAAATCTAGTAGTGTTCATTTGTTTTTAATCTCCAAGCATTAACAAATCTACTTTTAGAAAAGTAATCCTTTCTGAAAAATCCCAAATCCTAAGCTCTCCTACCTTGAATCATGTACAGAAAAATTCCTAAATTGTTCATAAATTAAAGTGAATGCATGCATATATAATGAATCTATCTATAATTTGTTTACAGGTATATGTGCATGCATTTGTATACAGGTATGTTCACTGTTACCAACTCTTGATTACATTCTCATGGTGTTTTCCTTAAAAGGCTTAGCTTCTAGAGTCAGGTGATTACGTGCATCTCTATTTGATTTTTAAATAAAAGTTAGTCCTTGCCTGACACATTTGGAAACTCAAACGCAATATAAACAATGTTTGAAACAAATGAGGACTTCAGTGCCTAAATGAGAGGAAGGACCTAAATGCTTTGTAATTTTTATCAAACATTACAAAACAAAGACAGCTGACTTCCAATTTCGTTTACTTGAAAACAATGTCTCAATTTTTTGAAACTTGTTCACAGTTTCTGTCAGGAGATTATCGTTATCTGCATCATGATAGGGATATTAAAACCTGAAGTAGAGGCATGGAAATGTTTGGAATGTCTCAAACTCTTGCTTTAATCACAACAGGTCTGTCTCAGCTGAAGGCTCTGCCATGAAACAAAAGGAAAGCAAGGGAAAGCAGAGCAATCCCAATAAGAAAAGCCAAACAGAATAAGTCAGCTGGAGCAGGAGAGGACAAGCTTTTCTGGCACTCAGAACTTCTCAGCCCACATGGTGCAGTCTCTCTATGTGCATTAATTACCAAGCTGACCTAAGACAGATGCGAAGTGTTTGGTAATGACCAGAGTCCCTGCACAGCTGCTTTGCAGGGACCAGCCTCCTCCCTTTCACATTGGAACAGAGGATGGAGTCCCTCAGGCTCAGTCATGTGCATTTGACAGCAATAGTTAGAACCATTAAATTTAATTTGTCTATAAATCTTTGCTCTCCGTAAGCATTAATCCTCATGAGTGATGGTCAAATAGATAATCGCTTGAGGAAAAAGTCTATCTGGGATTAAAATGAACCATTAGGCTCAGCTCAGATAGGCTACAGCATGTATCCTGGTTGACACAGGATGATTTCTGAAGCTCTTCCTCGGGGCTCAGATACCTGCATTAGCCAAGAGACAGCAAACAGGAAAGACATCTCTTCTTGCTCACAGAAAATCATGTCTATGCATAAAAGTATCACAATATTACTGACAGCTTGTATAATCTTGTGCGGGGAAAATAATTTCTTCTGAGTTGGAAATGTCCAGTCATAGCCTCTGTGCTGAGACTTAAAAATGCAAGGAAAACTTCCTGTCTTGACTTTGGTGTTACTGTCACACAGCAGTATGTACAGAAAAAAAAAAAAATAAATGAGAACTCCTGCCGTGAGAGGACAGGAATGCAGCCATTCTGAGGAGGAAAGTGTACAGTATAGGACAGATACAGGATAGAAATTAGGATAGGGAAGAGAAGTTGATAGTCATGGCAGAAGTGATCATGATGTGATCAGAAGCTTGGCTGAAGCCACCAATCCTTATCAGTTATGCCATCTGTCACATGACAAATGCATTTCAGTCATCTCTGGCTTGGGTTTATTTAAAGTGAGAGACTGTGTAGTAAAGAACTCTGGGTCTCGTCAGTATGTCATGGTTTGACATGGAGCTGTTTCTGGTAAGGGAGAAGGGGCTGTTAAGATGACTCCTTTAAAAAGTTGTTTGAAATGCTCCCCAGCTCTGTGCCAGACCCACTGCTGGGGCTGAGCCAATTAGTTGCCTCCACGATCACTTTTTAAGAAGAAGCCAGAAGAGGAGGGTTCTTCCTGTTCCTTCTTCTTCTGCCCTTCCTTCTTTGCTGGCTGGTGGTGGTACAAGAAGTTGGAAGAGAGAGAGAAGTGACTATGGAGAACTTAAGGTCAGTGAGGAAAGAGAGGAGGAGGTGTGCTGGAGTAGAGACTCCCTTGCATCCTGTGGAGAGGACTGGTGAAGCTGAGATTTGTTTGCTTTTAATTAAAGACCCCACATCAGAGGCAGTGATTCACCATGTCTCTTATAAAGGACCCCATATTTACAGAAGCTGCAACTGTGGGGAAGAAGCCATGCCAGAGATATTCACTAAGGACTGTGTCCTGGGGGAGCGACCCCATATTGCAGCAGGGGAAGAATGCAAAGAGTTATCCCCTGATAAGAGAGAAGCAGCAGAGCCCATCTTTGAGAGATTGACCACATCCCCCATTCTCTGTCCCCCTGAGCCGTTGAGGGGGTAGGAGGTAGAGATATCGGGAAGAAAGGAGGGATGGGGGAGGGAGATCTTGAAGTACTGATTGTAATTTTCTCATCATTCTACTCTTTTTGGTTTTATTCTGTTCTGTTTCTTGTAGGTAGTAGAATAAACTTTCCTACATTCCTCTCTAAGTTGAGTACTGGAGTCTGTTTTGCCCAGAACCATAATTGGCAGCGAGTCTCCCTGCTCTTGTCTCAATCCACAACATCCTTCATTATTTTTTTTCCTCCCATCTCTGCCATCCTAAGGAGGGTGGGGTGGATAGGGGCACACCAAGCAAGAGACTGTCACGGTGCTTCATTGCTGGCTGGGCAAAACCGTGACATAGTACTATGATCTCAAGAGAAGAGCCAGCTTGTGATGCTAATGTATCTTCTTTCTCTCCCTAATTTAGAATAATTAAGGCACAGGGAAAAAAAACAACCAACCAACCAACCAAAACTGAAAAACCTGCACATTATTAGGAAATACAGTGGTCATTTGGTTGTATTTACAAATCTGAAATTTTCGTCATATCTGACAATTACTTCAACTAACTCTATGGATGTTGGCTTTATTATTACATTTGGCAGTATCTGCCACAGTAAAAAAAAAATGCCCTCAGCTTCTCATCTAAAGTAATCTTATTAGCTTCTAAGTGAACAAAATACTTAATTTGTTGCCATAGCAGTGGAGTTTTGAGAAACAAATGGTGATCTGTGTAAAGAACTAGCACAAACCTGATGTGCATGTACTAGAACTGTTATAAAATCAGAGACTGGCTTTACTATCACAGTGTACGTGACAGCTACCATGCTGTGTTTGTGAAATTACCATCACCCTACCTGAATTACATCTCTCTCCAACAAGCTGAACTTTTTTCTTACCTTTAAACTTAGGTTTATGCAGAATTGATTATACCACCTACCTACATGGCTAAAGTAAAAGTACATTGCAGTGTTAGTAATGCTTTAGGAATCCCAATGACAAATGTTAAAAACATGCCCTCTTAAACCTATAAGAGCATCAAGGCCCAAAGGCTAAGACATGAAAATGGAAGACAAGGAATTCAAAGCATAATTTTTATTTTGCTTTAGTATTTCTACACCAAAAGTTTGAGAAAGGCTTCTGCTGGGCAAATACAGTGGCAGAGAGCAAAGTAGATATGAGATTTTCCATGAAGGAGATAAGCCAGAAAATAAAAGCTTCTGCACTTGGTAAAGCTTACTAGCTCACTCATGCCATGCTAACACCAGTAAAGGTGCCTGTGAATACTTGGCTTCTCTCCTTTTCATCTTAGTTTTCTATGGACTATGTTCCTCTGAGCTTCAAGTCTCAGGGTTAAAGATCCATTTGCAATCTATCAGTAAAGAGGGCTACATGAAAACAGAAGTGTTTTTAAATACCTGTAAAATATAATCTGTTCTACTTTTAGGAAGAAATGCTTGAAGTGGACTGGAAATATGAAAAAGATAATATTTTTTAAAGTCCTCTAGGTAAGTAACTTCTAAAAATTATCCCTGGTTCAGTATAAACCTCCTAAAAATTATCCCTCGTTCAGTATAAACCTCCTTATATATCTGTATTGACAAATATTAAACACCAGATGACTGTTTTACTGCTTTTCATCTAATGCAGTTCTCTGTGCTTCACTCATGTACTCTGAGTATGCATTATAACCAGGCGATCTTATTACTCACGGCCATGATTTAGGAGGAGAAGTACAATGACAGAAGTCAGATAGCTTACTGATTTATGTAGTTATTACTAGGTGAGAGGAGGATGACAAAATCAGATGCAGGACAAGTGGGCATGTTAAAATGTTCAAAACCTTTTCTGACTGTCTGATTTCAGTGGGTGTTCTCACAGAGTGCCAGAGCAGAGTTTCAGAGTACTTGCTCAGCTGCATTTCAGTTACCTGTATGGATTTAATTTTTTTTCTGAGTAACAGGAATGTACGTAAAATTCACCAAAAACTGTGGGAAACTTTCCATATACAGAACTATGCTTTCAGATCAGGCTGATCAATTCAGAAACAAAGCTAAAGTTTGTTTTTTGTTTTTTTGGGTTTTTTTATAATCCAGTTCCCCTTTCTTTAAACACTCAGGATTCCTGCATTCTCTCTCCAAAAACTTTAGTCATTGTTAAAAGACTGAAGAGAACAGTCTTTTCTGAAAAAAAATGTATTTGAGAAGCATACTTTAGATGTACAGCAAGAACTTTTACATATTCACAGCCCTACTTGCAGAATATGTTTTGATATGAGACATTACAAATTATTTAATTGAATTACAAATCATATTCTACTAATACTTAAGCATCACAACTAGTACTTAAGCACTACAAAAGGTTAATATGCTGTGGTTTTTTGCAAGACAGACATGAAATCATTAGAAGACAATTGTTTATAGCACATGTAACATGGCATGCTGGCTTTGCCTGTATTTCAGGGATTTGTGCAGGTATAGTTTATCACCTCTCCCACAGCAGGGCAGGCACCTCAAGCATGTGTGATAAGGTGCCTCTAAGTTTACCACAGGTCTATTCTATCTAAACACAGATGTTCTACCTGTGCAATACACAAGGCCAAACAACAATTCATATGATATATGTGTTTTTCAACAACCCAGCTGCAATTCACTTGACCATGTTTACAGTCCTCCTCACCAATCTTCCATTATCTTCTCACAGTATCTGATGACAGATTCAGACTGGTCCATACAGACTGATCCAACTGCAGCAGATGACAAAAGAGTAGAGCTACCACTATTTTGCATCACTACACCAGTTTATATCTGCATCCAGTTCTACAATATCTGCGAAAGCTTTCTGACCTGAGACCTGTTCCAGTAAGGTTTGACTGATGACAGTGTGTGAACTGAGCCTTGATCATAGAATCACAGAATAGTCAGAGTTGGAAGGGACCTCTAGAGATCATCCAGTCCAACCTCCTGCTAAAGCAAGTTCCCCTCAATCAGGTCATACAGGAACATGTCCAGGCCAGTTTTGAAAACCTCTGGAAAAAGAGACTCCACAGCCTCTCTGAACAGCCTGTGCCAGGGCTCCCTCAGAACAAGTTTTTCTTTGTATTTAAGAAGAACTTTTTGTGTTCCAGCTTATGTCCATTACCCCCAGTTCTGTCACTGGACACTACAGAAATATTTGTTCTTTAGTTAGCCATATTCTCTATCAGGACTTTCATTTTTTCATATAAAAGCAGTGAGATACATGCAAAATCTGCACTTATTTTTCAACCATTCTGTTTTAAAGTGGCCCTCAAGCCATTGTGAAGTTAGGTGTGTTACAGTTTATTGCAGCCTGCAGATCTTAATTTTGAAGGGACGTTTTCTACTTCTTTTTACAGCTTGGAAGGTGGCACAGGAACCATCCAGCTGGTCCAAGAACTGCCAGTGAAAATGCTGAGAATCCAATGATCGTCTCCTAAATGAAAAGAAATAAAGTTAAATAAAGCTAAACAAACTGGAACGCTACCAGGGTAAGCAGTCTATTGCCAACCAAATTATGCGATATTGTTGAACTTCTGCAGCTATAATCCCAGAGATGTGACAGATTCTAAAGTAAAATTAATCCACAGAGGATTATTTTACATGTTTGGACTGGAAGCACTATTAACCCATGACAGTTGGAAACAGTGATCTTAGTCCATGCCATACACTAATACGTTTATACCAAACACATTTAAAAGCACAAAAGACACATTAAAAGAGATGGCAAATTTCTTATTTTCCTACACATTTATTATGTTTTGTGCCTATTTCTTGAGATTTTAGTGAACAAAATCTTTCTAGAAACAGTATTATTTGTGTAATAGTTGCAATAGTGCAGCTCACCACTAATTATATAGAAGAGCTCTGGGTATCTACCAACACTGGGGGTTGATGTAACAGGGGAGATAATTGCTTGCTGCTAAAATTTACTTATGACTTCCATAACCACATACTGGAATACTTGTGCTGAGGACTATCATTAAAGTTCATAAAAAGGCACCCCACAGAAATGGGATTTTGTGATGCATGTCTCTGTAGAATGCTGTGACAGCATTCCCTTCCTCTTAGGAATAAACTTGTCATCTAGGAGGTCAGCGAAGAGAGATTTCTGCAAGGATTGGATTACTTTAGGAACAATCTTGGAGAGAGCTGGCTTCTAGGTGGGATGAAGAAAACCAGTATTGTCTACATAGAAGTGGACAGCAAAAGAAAGCCAGAAGACCAGGACTCACACTTAAGCTCTGGATGAGGAAAGGAAAAGTGAGGACACAAAGACAAAACTCACCATCAATCCCACCTTTTCCTCAGATGGGGAGCTGTGGATGCAGCGGCTGCTCCAACTGGCAGACCTGAAGCAGAAGAGTCGGGATCCATGGTGTGTTATAGGGCCCATCATTTTATTCCAGTGAGGGCAGAGCACAGCTTAGGTATCCTGACCAGCCAAGAACTACCACTGACAGAAGTTTCCCAACCCTTTGCTGTTTTCTGTTGCTCAAAGCCTGTAGCATGCCAAATTTTTCTCAGTGAAGGCAAGGAATCCTTCTGCTTGACAGTCAAATCCTTTCATTTTAAAGTTGGGTGCAAGAAGCACCAACTCAAATGAAATTACACTGCATAGCTGCTATTCTTGAGTGAGCACCAGCAGGAGTGTGTGTATGTCTGGGAAAGGAGCACCTTGGGACGATGCAACCACCTCCCACAGGCTTACTGAGTTATGCTGCTGAGCCGAGCAGATGGGAGGAGTCTGCCTCTGCTGGTGATGCTGTGAGGTGAAATGGAGAAAGCAGGTTTTTGTTCCCCATATTCATGCACATGTGCCTCTCCACACGAATGATTTGCATATATATATAATAATATATGTAATAATTTGTGTTTGGTACATGCAGGCATGAAGATTTTCATTCAGCTGCAGTTAACATGCAACTGATTAGGATTCCTACTCATTTCTGCATACATTCTATTAATTTCTTCTGTTTTTCCTCATGCCTTTAATTAACAAAGCCTGAAGCAGACAACTATGGCATGCTTCTCTAGGCTTCTCATTAGAGTATACCCTCGAAGCTCACCTCCAAGACAGCCTGCAACAAAGTGGTGGTGGTGAGAGACTCAGCTTGAGGTTTTTTGACAATGTGCAGATTATGTTAGCAAGGTGTGAAAAGAGTTCATAGTCTACACAAACAAACCATTGTGGATCAGTGATTAAACAGACACATCTGGCACATATTTTATCGTTGTTGTTTTGTTATCTCAGTAGATTTAATTGCTTGATTTTATGGAGGAAGAGACAAGTTTTTTCCTGTAAATCCTCCCCAAACACTAAATGTCTGACCTGTCTGTAACAAATACAGAATTTGTCAATGAATAAACATGTCTGAGATGTGAGTCTAAATTAACAACAGAGAAAAAGACTGATTTGTATTCATCAGCTGTGGCAATAGCAGCTAAGCACAAAGTAGATAACAGCTAAGCAACCAAACTTCCCGAGACAGATGCTCTGATACCAAGAGATTGTCCTAGATATATGATACTTTTAAAAAAACAGCTTTCAAGTTCTAAGACTTGTTTACATATATTTAGCTTTTGGGCTTCATGCTTTCTACATGAACTTTCTCTATAGCTGTGAAGTCTGGAAACCTCACAAGGTTATACTCCTTTCAGCTACCAGCTATCTCCTACACAGATCTCACTAGCATTAATTCCTGTCCTAAAATGAAATCAAACACTGTCCTACAATAGCAGCATTGGTTCTCATTAATTTTATGAGACTTGACCATTATTTTCCTGCTTTGTGTGCATTCACTAGAAAATTAAACATAATCTCATTTTTCTAGCAAACCTTCCAGCTACTCAACTGCGAAGTCCAAACCACACTTCCCCATTACCATAGCCCTCTGCTCACAGTAATACTGCACCTTGGCATTGTATTGTCAAGGTCTCCTCTAAAGGGTTCCGCTGTTCTTGGTGCTTTTGCTTCTCAGTCTGTGTCATTTAGTGCCTGGGCACGCTCAGCCTGCTGCAGCCTCGCCTGTACTTGCATTGCTAGCCTGCCAGACACTACTTACATACCACTTGTGAGGAAAAACTCCAGAAGTTTTCTTGCATATAAATTTATATCTGAAAAGCTTTTTGCTGTTCTTAAGTTTGTTATTGGTCCCTTCAGGGTGGCAGGAGGACTTCTTCTTTGCTACCATAAAAATACATTTTGTATTTTTCCCAACATATCCAATACATAGTCTCTCTCTCTCTTTCAGAGCCCTGCTTTTAAGAGTATTTGCTTTTTAGACTGCTACCACGGGAATAATTTAAGTTGTTAAGGTTCCTTCTCCTATGTTCATTAGCTAGTACCATTTCCTCACATCTTAGCTGAATGAGCAGATTCTCCAGTTACTGCTATAGTCAGTGCCAGAGCAAAGCACTTTCAATTAACACACACAGAGAGCATCAACTCTCTGATGTAGCTAATTTTCTCCCTTATTCACTCCTAGGGGGAAGATTGTAGTAAACAGTGTAAAGGCATTCCAGAAGTTTTATTTCAGCAGGAGGCCATTTGTTTATTTAAAAGTTGAAGTGAGTGTGCAGGAAGTTAATGCTGGGCCATATTCTCCATGGTACTTGGTTTCAGAATACCACCTGAGGAAACCAAAGTTGCTGCACAGAATATCATTAACCTTTCCTAGACATAGACATTGAAATTCTTATTTTAAAGAGAATAGAACATACAGAACTACGATCCATGTTGAAACTTCTACAAAAATTATCATTCATTTTCATTAATCTAAAAATCTGCTTTTTTTCCAGTTCTGATAAAATTACTCCAATAACATCATAGAAGAGATAATTTTTAACCACTGTCCTTTTGGGTTTTTTTTTTTTCATGCTCTATCTGTAACAATACTGCCACAAATAAAACCCTTGATATTATCTTTGAGTGACTGTTTCTGATTGTCTTTGTTTTTTAGTCAGAGTGAACTAGTTTCTGAACTATCAGTCTCATAGAAGATTAAAGATGTATGAAGATACAGAGGAATTCAAAACAGAGTCTTACACCAATGTAAATTTAGGAGAATTGTACTGATAGTGGTTTTTAACCAGCAGAACTATGGTGAAGTTTAAGTACTTACTTTGAAAAATAAGTAACCTCAACTACTTTGGTCTTTTGGAAGGTGTTTGGTTGAGGATTTTTCTTTTAATGAGAAAAAAATAGAGCAGAGACCATTTCTAATGTAACTTTTTCCCCATAGGTTTTGTATTTGGAAGAAAATAAATTCTAATTCTACTGCTTGGACACATTAAACCAACTCCCTTCAACAAAATTTAATACACTTGATACTTATAAATGTGCCTGACATCAGGAATATTCTATTCTTCCATAAATTGCAGATCAATAATAGGCATAGTAGATGATAGAGGATTTGGTGGTGATTCTCCTTTTAGCCACTTCTTCAGATACAGAGCAACACATTTTCCAATTTGCAAATAGAAACTACACTATTTTCTGTTTTTAGGGTAGACATAATCTAGGTGTGTTTTAACATAAATTCATAACCTTTTCATTCTGAACTTTACTGGAACACTTGTTTAAGTTGTATGGGCTCTTAGAAGAACTTTTGGGGGAAAAAGCTAGCAATCTCTTTTCTGAATGCAGCAATGGAACTTGGCCAAACTGACTCTCAGTGTGACCCTAAACGTCAGCACAGAGCCCCTACACAGAGAGTAACCTGTCTCTCTGAGAGCCAGAACTGGGTTTTTCATGTTTTTACAGTGCACACAGTGCCACCTGGGGACTGTTGATTTTAAAGTGGAAAAGCTCTTTCACTGCAGTGAAGTTGCTCCTGAATTACAAGAATGTTTGAGAGAAAGGAACCAAATGCTGGAAGCAGATGCTGCCTGATTATAATCTGGAATACCTGTTGCTCAAGAGCATTGCCAAAGCGGGCTTGATTACACTCAAGTCATCATTACATTTTGAATAAACAAACCATTTACAAGTTAACTATAGACATCCTTTTGTTTTGAGCATTGACAAAATATTTTATATTCTACAGGTTATTTCTGTGCAGATGAAAAATTGAAGGCCAATACTGATTGATTGTAGTCTTTCTTTTAACAAAAACAGCTGAATGACTGTTGTACTCCTGAACAAAAACAGAAGAAACTTGTTCATAATTCTACAACTGCTTTTACACTGAAAAGGAAAACAGTGTCCTTCTCAACTCCCAACTCCAGTGAATTCATGCCCCAGACTTTATTGAGGTATGCAAATTAGGAGCATGGACTTTATAAATTCCTTCCGCTATTGTTTTTTATTTGTTCATTGTATAGTTCTTCTCTTCCTACTAGTATGCAGCTAAAATCTGAATCTACCCTATAGATGCTTTTCTTCTTCTACTATCTTGTAGAGTGACTGTGCTCCTAACTAAGATACCTTGGTTAAGTACTGATATTTGATGGGATGAATCCATGCCTGACTGCTGCCAGGCTCAGAAAATCAGAGGTTTTCATGGTTGGTGTGAGCTCTCTGCATGGACCTAGTAACGTCTCTGCTAACACAAGAAAACTGGAAATTCTAGTTATTTATTAATTTACCAGAAAGAAAGGCCAGTGCATTTTGTTACTGCAAGTATTGCATCAAAATTTAATAAGCTTGCTCCACACAGTGTGTTATACAGTTGTCATGGCTTTGTGTGGAGTTGTTTCTAGCAATGCAGAAGGGGCTGTAATGGTGAAGCCTGTAAGAAGTTGCTCAAAACTTTCCCCAGCTCTAAGTCAAGCCCATCTTTGGGGCTGAATCAAGTGGGCATCTCTGTGATCATTTTTAAGAAACTGGAAGAGGAGGGTCCTTCTTTCTAAGAAGTGGTAGTAGGAGTTGGAAGTGAGAAAGGTGATCATGCAGACTCCTCTGTATCCCATGGTGAGATGGCCGGCTATCCCACTGACACCCCTGGAGGGTAATGATGAAGCTGAGATTTGTTGGCAGCTCATGGAGAATCCCCAGCCAGAGGTGGTGACTGTGCATGGAGGAGGCCATGACTCTGTGAGGAGGTAGCAGAGGAGCTGAACATGCCTGGAGTTCTGTAGCCATGCAGGAGTCCCACTCTGCAAAGTCTGTGAGGAGTTGCAGCCCTCGGGAAGAGCTCACACCAGAGAGATTCGTTAAGGACTGTATTCTGTAGGAGAGACCCCACATCAGAGCAGGGGAAGAATGTGGAGAGTCCTCCTCCTCTGAGAAGAAAGAAGCAGCAGAGACTATACAGCTCAGAGACTGCAACCCCCATTTCCTGCCCCACTATATCACTGAGGAGGGAGAAGGTAGAGATACTGGGAGCAGGGAGCTGAGCACATGAAGAGGAGAGGGGTGCGGAAAGGATAACTTAAAGTGCTGGTTGTATTTTTCTCATCATCCTGCTCTGGTTTTACTTTCTATTTGTTCTGTTTCTAGTTGTTAGTCAATTACACTGTACTTATTTTCTTCTGTAAGTCAAGTAGTCAAATCTGTTTTGCCTGAACCGTAACTGACAGAGACTCCCCCCTGCTCTTGTCTTGATCCACAAGGCCCTTGGGTATCTTTCCTACTCCCATCTTGCTGAGGTCTCCTATAGGAGGAGGGAGTGTGTGGGGCTAAGTGAGCAGCTGTGTGGTGCTTTGTTGCTGTCTGGAATTAGATCATGACAACAGGAAAAAATATGTTCTTGATTTTTGACAGTGTATTATCCAAACAATGCATGAGTGTCATTGGAAAACAATGAATATAATTACAAAGACTTAGAAATACTGAGGAAGCAAATAAAAAGAAAAGAGAGGAGAGGAGTGAGGAAGATTGAGAGGGATATTGATGCGAGATCAGAGCCTGCTGTCTCAGTTCCTATTCTCTTTTTGAAATGTCATTAATGGCAAATGAAGAAGTCATTTTGTAGAAGAGACTCAGAGGTCACTGTTAGAGGTTGGACTTGGACACTAAGGTGCTACAGAAATTGGGAAGGTGCCCTTGCAATGATTCAGACCCCAACTGCCAATTTGTGTGAGAGTTTAGGATGAGTCTACCTCCAATTGCCAGAAACCATCCTAAATTGAATTTATGACACATAAAGCCTGAAAAGCAACTAGGCTCAGCCTTCTCGCTGCAAGACTGTACACAGGGACAAAGAAGTGAATGATTCAGTTTATCATAATACAAAAAAATATCCTTTTTCATTTCCTTTTTTCGTGTGTTCTGCCTGAACAGAGCACATCAGAGAAGAGATAATGGAAAGGAAGTCAGGCATGAATGAACTTCCCTCATGGAGAAGTTAAGGGCAATCAAATATTTATGTGCTTTGGTCAAGAGGATAGCACTTCAAAGAATTACATGTTTCTAGGTTGTGAATGACTTGCTAACAGTGAAAATTCCATTAAATGGGATTTACTTAACAGAGGCCTGATTCTCTTCTCCTGAAGCCTAGGTAAGTCTGACTGATGTCACCAGAGGACCCAGAGAAGGTTGGTATGCTGTTACTTAAACCTTATTAAGAAGAGCACCAGGTGACTTTTTGTCATTTACTTCAAGCTCAGTGTGATCAATAATAGCAAAAATAAATGAGTTGAGGAAAAAAAAATCCTATAATGTATGAATGCACTGATTTATGTTGGAATAAAGCACATGAAAAGCAAAATGCTTATTAAGCAATATTAAATCCCCTGTTACTATTTTGATACATACCAAGCTTATAATTTAATTTCCTCTGTTTTTTTCATCATGTCTCTATTTTAAAATCAAGAGGTTGGTTGGTTGGTTTTTTTTTGTCCACGCTGTTTTGCTTTGTGTGTGATTTAAAGCTCTGACAGCTTTAGGTCTTCAAGACCCATTTCACACTGTAGATGGCACTGAATCATTGCGCCACACAAAGCAGACTCCTATTTACCCATATCTTAATGTGTGCACAGTGGCTACTCTGGTTTTGTTCTCCTGAAGGATACGGTTTTTACTCACCTAATTAAGTAGCATGAAGAACAACTTACAGCTTGCTTGCAACTTGGGACAAAAGATATTGTCTCCTATGCTTCTGACTGTCGCACACACTATATAACATTTTTGTTCTGTAAGCTCAAATGATACAGTCAAGTGGTGGAAGAGCTTGCTTGATGGGACTCTAGGCTAGGATTCCTCCAGCTCTCCTGGCATAGATTAGTGCCAGCAAGGTTCCAGTTCACAGTCTGAATGGTACAGTGCTATAAGACTGCTCTTGGCCATGCTAGGGACCTGGCAGGCAGTCTAACCAACTAGAGAGGGAATGTGGTTCTCTGGGCAGTGCAGGGGTAATAGCAAAGGATTCAGGCAACAGCTGTTTCAGTACAAAGCAAATGCTTTTGAGAAAGGCTGAGGATTTTGCAAGTTCTTTCAATAAATATTTCTATATACAGTAAGGACACAATCTGGCTGCTGCTTTTCTTTACAATCACAAAAATAATCTATTGCTTACACTGGTAGAAGCAACAAGATTCTGAAATCCTCTGAAACTACCAGTCAGTGACAATATTCCTTTCTGTTTTAGTGGGCCAAGATGCAGCTTTACTTGAGACAGGAAAAAACTTTACCTTTTGCTTTTTCCCTTCTGCTTAAATAAAGATGAAATTCCTCCATTTTTCTGTAGGAAGCAGTAACAGAGCTAAATACTGTTTATGTTTTTCTCTTGGAATCTGATGAATAAGCAAATGATAGTCTGGAGTCACAGCTAGTATAAGCTAGCATTGTACAACTGAACACAGTGGCAGTGGGCTAACACAGACAGGGGGCGGAGACAGTCCATGTTATGATTGTTCAACACATTGTATTTTGGACAAGACATAAAACTGATCTCAGTGGCTGGTAGTCATTAGCTGGAGGCATTCTTGCAAAAGCAAGCAAGTCTTAGTACCCTGATTCATCTAATTTGGATAAATGCACTGTGCCTACTTTCAAAATCTCCATACTTACTGTTGTCTTTTCATCACATTCCAGGAACACATAACCTTTTGGCTTTTTCTTCTGTTGTGGGTAGGCATCACAAAGTAATTGCTGTGTTCAGCTCTGGAGAATGATGTAATCTTGGTACCAGTCCACAGCCAGGTCATTCATTTCAGTGGGTGGTCTTTGATATCTTTATCTACTGCCTGCAACACACAGTTTCATATTTGCTCACAGAGAACTACTGACTGAAAGTGAATTCTTCCTGTAGGAATCTCAGAGCATGCCTAGTGTGCAGCAAAGAAATGCAGACATTCCTGAGCTGGTAGAGATGATGTTAGCTCTGGAAATGCCCAACACTTTGCCAAATATCTGTAGTATTCTCAGGGTCAGGTTAATGTTCCCAAGCAATGACGTGTGGATTTAACAGCTCAGCTGCACTAGCTCGATTGCTTTGAGAAGGCTTTTGCTCATGCTGCCTAAGCCTCAATTGGTCCTTCCAGAGCTGTCATGGCTTAGCAAGGAGTTGCTTTTGCTTGGTAACAGGGGGAGCGGGTTGCAGTGAAGACCCAGTAAAAAGTTTTTGGACTCTCCCTTGGCTCCTGGGTTCAGACCCACCCCCTGGCCCAGCTGGGCCAATCTGGCACCTCTGCCATCACTATTTGGGGACAGGAATTTGAGGTGTTTGCAGGAGGTGTAAGGGTGGTACAAGATGGAGGCGACCATGCAGACCCCACAGTCGGAGAAAGAGGGAGGAAGGAAGGAGGAGCACCAGACCAGAGACCCATCTGCAAGCTGTGGTGAGAATGCAGGCTGTGCCCCTGCACCCTATGGATGGCAACGTCAGAACTGAGACCCAGCAGCAGCTCCGTGTGAGTACGCCCGGACAGGCTGGAGACTGTGTGAGGAGGCGGCCATGGCACAGGACATGCCGGAGAGCCTGTGCGCCACAGAGCAGCCCCACACAAATGGCAGAAAGGAGCAGCAACTTTTGGGAGAAATGTGCGTGGGAGCAGCCCGTGCAGGGCTGCCGTGTGTGTGAGGTACCCCATGGATTTGCAGGGAGGACTGGTGCAGTACCCATCTGCTCTGAGGACAGACAAACAGCAGAAGCCAACAGGAACAGACTGACTGAAACCCCCACTCCCTGCCCCCCTGGGCTGTTTGGGGGGGTGGAGGTAAAAACACCGGAATCAGAGCTCTGAGCCCGGGAAGAGGAGAGGGGTGGGGAGCAGGTGGTCTTAAAGAGCTGGTCGGACTCTTTGTCTTTGTACCACTCTGTGTTGGTTTGTTTTTGTTATGTTTTGGGGTTTTATGCTTTAGTTGGTATTAAATGATTTTCTGTTTTCTTCCCCAAGCCAAGTAGCCTGGTTTGTTTTGTCCTGCACCTTATGCAGCAATTAAGCTCTCCCTGCCCTTTAGCAATCCTCAAGTCTTTGGTACTTGAGGATAATTGTGGTTTTTTGTTACCTAATGGGCCTAAACCATGACAAGAGCACAAAATTAACTCAGCAAGGAATAGACTGCCAATAGATGCTATGCCATAAGACTACATGCTATCTGTCTATGTACAAACTACCACGAGCTACACTATAGTCTAAAGAAGTCAAACAAAACAACTCTTTAGAAAGTGAGAGAGAAATAGACACCAGAGGAGAAAATTATCAGGATCTGGCACCAATTCATTTTTAATCTCCAGTATCGTAAAAGGAACTGTTGGAGTCACTGTCCCAGTAAAGCCTCAGAGGCCTACCTTTACACTGAGATACCACTTTCACAGGCAGCTTCTTCTTTCATATCCCCAGGCAGCTGCAAAGGTCTACAGAAGTAAAGTGGGTCTTACCAAGGTAACATATTAGGCACATTAGGCTACTTTCTTTTTAAAGGTCAAAGCTTGAGCCAAAAATAAATGTGCATGTGGTGGGAAAAGTGAGGAGTAACAAGGCAAATGCCACACACAGCACAGCAAGTGGCAACAGCATAACACTGCACATAAGAGTCGTAGCAGAAGTCAATTTTAATGAGGGATTTGGAAAAAGCCTTTTGCATAGATCTCCTCCTATGTAGATGGGATGGCCTGGGGCAGAGGATGAAAGTGCTTGGGAGGAAAAAAAAAAGATCAGTGTACAATGAATGTTAACTTCAAAGGCAAAAAGAGAGGTAGTCAAAAGCCTGAATCATAAGCAAAACCAGACTTTTAACAAATTATTAATTCAAGCCACTGTGATTTTCTATCCATTTCAGTTTACTGCATTTGGGATTGGGCTTGTCTGTTAAGACTTGCATCAATACTCTGCATCCAAAGACTCCTGAATGGTCTGTCAATGTAGGACCACATCTGACACAGCTTAAATCTACTTCTATTTAAAAGGGGCTTCCAAGACAACCATCTCATTCGGGTAATTGCTGTAACTCCTTCTGTTCGCTTGAATGCTTTGCATGGGATATATGCATACTACACATTCTATATATATGGTAGGCCAGTGCAGGAAAATTCTAACCCTCAGCTGTGGTGAGCCAGGGCTACAGTCCCTCAGGTTGTCCCACGAAAATAACAAGACCCCACTACAGTGCATAAAAGTTCATACATGGCCTCTTCATATCTTACCTTTACATTTCAAAGACCTGTCAGAATCCGAGTGTCATTTTTTTGTCCGATTTTCCATCCACTTTTTCTCCTTTTTATCTCCTAAGAGGGAACTTTGCTGACATTTTTTATGTCATCCCAGATCTCGCAGTAGGAGTGACAGGTTTTCATTAACTGTTACTTAGTAATGAAAATCTGTTAATAGCATTTCATTTATTCCTAAAATGCTTTGTGGCTCAGTGTGGAATTGCAGATCTCCCTGACATCATCAGCACCACTGCTGTCAGAATCCAAAATATGAGTCAGTCCTAGTTATGGTTCAGCCAATGCTGATCTCTTGTGCACCTCTCAGTCAGACACCTTCTACGGCAAAAAATTCTCATCAATGCTTCATAGCTTCTTCCTTTCCAGGATTTGTGTCTTCATGCATAGTCTGAGAATATCTCAGGACAGAAACTTCTAATTACTTATTTCTCAAACCCTGTACTGAAGACAGCATACAAAGAAGGAAAGCTAATCAGAGAGTAGACTACTGAAGCATCATCAGCTTCCAAGATGTCAGCTGCTTTTGAAGTTAAAGAGACAGAGCTAAGGCAGCAAGGAAGGATTTCATACAGAGGGTGAAGTAAGGAAAGTCACATTCCCCAAAAGACATGATACACGCATAAGGTGGCATCAACCTCCCCTGAACTGTGCAGACCCGTGCAATATTCTGTCCTGCTGTTTCAAGAAAAGTGCATTCAAATTCCTGGAAAGAGAAGAGAAAGCCTCATCAGTTCACTTTTTGCTCTTCATCCGAGTGCTAAGGTTACTTCTAGGAGAGAACTTGAAGGGATCAGAAGCAACTGCAAGGTGCAAAGAGCAAGGATAGGCAGCAAAGGATTCAGCTTGTACTCTTTTTTTTTTTCTTCCAGATGTGAATTAAGGGCAAGAAAGTGAGAGACACATCTTGGAAATGAGCCCCTGTCTGCATATATGGCAGCAGCAGAAGGACCTGGGTTCTCTGAAACACTGTTCTACAAATTACTGGGTAGCTGTTCAGTCCATCTTGTCAAGACAGTGCGAACTTAATATCTTTGCTATGAGTTTGTAAGGGTCATAAAAAGGTTGTGAAAAACAGTGAGCCAATTCCCTGAACGTCTCAGGTATCTGTATATTAATGCAAGAAACACAGCAGCTAAACAAGAAATGTTGAGTATCTTAAACCTAATAACCCAGTTGCAACTGAATTTGTACAACGGAGAATGGGTTAATCCATTTTACTGTAATATTAACATATGGATAAGGATAAAGAAGGAAATGCACAAAGGTGGTGTCATAGGGACACTAAACAGGGCAGGTCATGCAGACATGCTTTTTGAGAGCAGTTAGCAGGATCAGACAAAGCTCTAGATTTTGAAAAAATTGAGATTTTGCCATCTGCACATATATTAGGCAACAGAACAGATTGCCTACCAATTGTCTTGGAAGGCATTGGTGCTGTGTTTATTCAGAATATACCTAAAAGGAAGATCATTTTGTATTTGATCACAAGCAGTAGGGAGGAACTGGTTAAGAATATAGACAGGGAAAGTAACTACGACTATGAATTAAGTGCTCCTTGTTTTCATGAAGAGAGTGAGGAAGAAGAGTAAAATTAAAATCATAAACTCTGCTTTCTATGAAATTCAATAAACTCACGGATCCTAAGATAAATATGCCCAAGTCTCAGAAAATTGGTACTTCCTTAGGAAAATGTGAATGGCACAATTGCAGGGTAACCCAAAGTGAAGAAAGAACTTGAGATGTGTGTAACAAGAAGCAAACTTATCTCAGTCACAGGCAATTCAACATAAATGAGAAATTTAGACAATTTGGGACAGAATATCCTGTATGCAGGAAAACTGATAGCACAAAACACAAGATTATTAAAAAAAATTACGTCATCATTTTGCAGAAGACCATGTCAGAGATACACTAAATGACAAACTAAACCTAGGTCAGCATTGCACTGCTGGAGAAAAAGGTGCTTATATTGGATACACATGAAAGCATAATCTGTGAACTATTTGAAGGAGTCCCTACAGCACATGCTACTGGTAAAACCTGTGCTGCAATCTGGCTTCCAGTTTGGGACCTGTATTTCAAGAAATGTGTGAAATAAGCACAAAGACAAAAAAGAAGTCTGAGGACAATAATCAAGAACTACCAAACACATCTACAGGGAAATGCTGAAGAAACTGGAATTGTTTAGTCTAAAAGTGAAGTGGGAAGAAGGTTGTTGTCTTCCAGACTTGTTCTTTAAAAGTAGTTGCAAAGACGAAGAGAATAATCTATTCCCTGTGACAGCTGTTTTTTCACTGCCTGATTTGAAATTTTGGTGTCAAATGTGTAAAAGGGCAGAGTCACGGTTGCAACTGAACTGAAAGGGAAACATGGACTGAACATAGCCAAGTGCTACAGTACTGGTAGGTACACATAAGAGCCCATTTACTTTAACAGAGCCCCCACAAGAAACAGATTCTCCACCTGAATAACTCTGCCTCACACTGTAATCTGCAGGGTGGACATAACAACTGTTTTTTGAAAACTCATTAGTGTTTGTGAAGCATTCAGATGCCACAGAAAAGTTAATAGTTCTCAATGCCAAGCAGAAGTTAAAGTGTACAACAAAGCAGGCATAGTGCCATACTGAAATGTGAAGAGAGATCAATATATTGAGTAACTGCTCATTCAGTGACTTATCTTACATTGTGCACATTGCTCAGAGAAGTGGGTCCTGTAGGAAAAAAAAATCATTTGGTAAAGTTCTAAGTGGTAGGAAAAGACCAGTAGTGTGGTAATCACAGCCAAGACAAGCAATTGCAACCATTGGCAGTGGTTTGCTTTTGGCATCTTTCTCCAGGATGACAAATTATGAAGAGCATTTACCAAGGATGCAGCCAAAGGCTGGGTGATTATATCCTTACCAAAAGCATTGGTAACAGCAAACAAACTGCACACATAACAAAACCCTTTAAGGACCAAATAAAGATTAATCCAAGTCACAACTGATTTACAAGGAGGTAATATTACTTTTGAGATATGCCCTGGTGATCAGAGCAAGAGATTTTGCCTGTGGGTAGGCACAACTTAACTACGTAAAGGTCACACAGGTGAGACAATTTTATATGATTAAAATTGAGATCTTAACTCTGTCTCCCAATGTCAGCTCATCTAAACGTAACAGCCATGGCTGCCCAGCAGTATCAGCTCATTAGACTTCACAGGCAGATTTGTAAGGTTTAACCTCCTGTACAGATCACTACTTCTCTTGTCTTAATTTCTTGAGCTTCTGGGTTCTCCCATAAACAGATGTCTCTATGCCTCTCCACCTTAACATAGCAGTCTAATGTAATTTCTTCAGGTTGTTCAAAGGCTCCTGATGTACCTGTATTTTCTGCCACATACCCTAGACAGGGCCTGTTTAACACCTCCTTCAAGGTTATTGTTGGTACTTTGTTCCTGCCGATGCAACTGTTCCACCTCATCAAACTCCCCAGGCTTCCCAGAACTGCAGCGTGGCTGTGCCCCTTAGCTTTCCACCATGCACACTGATGGGAAATTTGCTTCATCACAGAACAGGCAGAGATCCCACACCAGCTAACTACATGGCAATCACCACAGCAGCTGCCCCAGGGCAGCCTCCCTCTCTCCTGCCAGCAGCAAACAAAATCCCCCTACTCTCGTCTCCCTTCCTCTGCTCTCTTGTCGGAACACAGGGTTTTCCTCATCTCTGTGTGAAGGTCTGTTGACTCAAGAAACAATAACAATTAGGGCAGACTGTTCCACTTTCTGTCATTGCTGAGCTTCCACGCCACCTATTTCACACAAGAAAACTTCTATAATCACTGATAATAAAAATCTGATTACTCTGGCAAATCAACTGCAGCCTATTCTTTGAAGGGGTGTTGGATGGTGTATAACGAGCAATGTGTATGTAAGAATGGCAATATCCTTCTGCTAGATTTTCAAGTAGGTTTAGGTAGCAAGAAAATCTCTTATAGTAACACAGACAACAGATAAAGAAGAAAATTAAAGAGCTAGTAATAATCCAGATCTATATATTTGCAGAATGTCAGCATTATCATTGATAAAAATGAAGACTGTTCAGCATAATAAGCATCAGTCTTCTATCTATTCTTCAGCCTTTGAGGGTTCCGTTATTGTAGATAAGTTACCAGTAAGCAAATAATTCTTTGAAGCATTCTAAGCCTTGCTTTAGCCATGATTACCTGCCCTGAGTGACTTAAAGTTCAACTGGAATTTACACACTAAAAAAGATCAGGATAAATTGGACTTTAAAGATTTCATCTGTAATGCTAGTAAGTCACATTTCAGATGGTTGTGAATGAAAAAGGTGTGGCATATAGCAAAATAGAATGGCATTCCCTAAGCAAGGCAGCTGATAGTAGTAGGCACTGTAATAGGCACTCATGTGGTGTGACAGCAACTCACACCAAAAATTACACACATTCACATTTCTCATTGGTTTTCAGGAGACTTTCTGTACCTTGCATGACCTCACCTCCCAGTTCATTTGTAAATTCTTGGGAGCATATACTGTAAGCTGAGTTGGGGACACCATGCAGCACAGCGGGACTCCAGTATTGATTAGGGCCTCCACACAATGCAGCAATACAAATATGTGATTAATAATAATAAACAGTACACATTTGGAATGAGAAGCAAACAAAACATCCAAGTCTAAGAAATGAGTCATGGATGAAATAAAAACTTATCAATGGAAGGGAACTGTTTTTTGTTTTGGTTTTTTTTTTCCCAAATGTAGTTTCTCTTCAATAAAATCTGATGAATATCCTGAGGGCAATTCAAAGTTTGAGCTTCCCAGTGCAAATGAAGGGTAAATGAACTACAATTGACATCTGGGTTGGTTTTATTTGTAATAAGTGGGAGCACACAATCAATTTTTCTTACTAATACTCTTGAGTTTGGAGATAAAATGCAATGTGTATGTACCATAATTATCATCAGTAAGTGTTTCACAGAAGTCCCTGCAAAAACATGACTAAAGCATTACATCATTGTGTATGAGCAGAGGTACTGAGAACTGTTGTGTGGCTCAGACAGTACTTCATTCTGAACCTTGTTTGTTCTAAAGAGGAGATGACATTTTACAACATTTAAGGCATATGGAAGATTTTGCTCATTGAGATATCCAGAGATTTTTTTTAAAATTGATCACACCAAACCTATCTCAATCCCACTAAAATGGAGGATCAGTTTCCTTCTGAGAGCATGGTGTGAGGATTATAATTAAGTGATTGGGGAAGTGATGTGTGTGCACATGTTCTGGGGGCGTTAGTCAGATGGTGTGAATCTGCCATCCTCTCATCTCAGAAAACATATTCACCTGCGTTTAAATGAAATTAGCTTCCGTTTCTCACTCCTCCGCAGACAGGTTTGGAACTCAGCGTTTTGTTACCTGTCTCCTGTACCGAGGTCCTATGTGGCAGAAGGAGGTGGTCCGCTTACTGTTGGTTCACTTGCCAGCTGTCTAGCCCATAAGACCACACAGGTCTCAGAGATAACTGCACAGCAGTCAAGAGGTGACCTCTATGCTTTAAAAAGTCTAAAGCAAAGGCACATAGTAGCCTTCCTCACTTCCAACCTGCCAGATGTCTCCCCAGGTTGCTACCCAACACACTGTTTGTCTCTGAGTCATAAGAAAGGAGGTTTATTTTAGCTACTAAAAGGATGATTGCTGCCGACTAACATCTCGGGCCCTCAATCTAACCATCCTCTTTGACTACACTCTGCTTTATGACATTAGACTATAAAAAACCACTAACAAAGCAAACATTCAGTCTGCTCCCTTCTTCTCATTTTCACTAGCTGTAAGACTATGAGCCAGGCTAGCTGGAAGGAAGAAAGGATTTTTTTCACCTACCTACAGAATTTCAGCAACAAACTAGTTCCTGTCCCCTGAAAACCCATCTGGCATGCTATATTCCCTCAGTCAGCTCTGTGACCTGACTCTTACTTAACTTCAATTGGTTCTTATTTTTCTGCTGGTCTCAGCAAGCCACTGCTAAAATATTAACCATATTATAAACCATGAATGGCATATAGAGGCAGGGGCTGTCTCACCCGATTTCTCCTAATAGATATATTTAAATTAACAATTCCATGCTCATTAAAACTACTATAGTTTACTTTTCTATAAGCTCATGTCCTTTGGTTGCTTGACTTTGATGGATAAGGCAAACAAAGCCTTTTCTATAGCTGCCGGACCTGAATAAGAAACAGATCAATGGGTGAAAAAAAAATTATCAGAGCAGTCATAGACCTAAGCCCATACAGGCACATGCAAGCAATATTATTATATCATACTGGCTGCTCATGGCTTGGATAGACACACTCTGTGTTGGGTAGAAAGCTGTCTGTATCACCGGGCCCAGAGACTAGCGGAGAATGGAGTTAAATCCAGTCGGTGGCTGGTTACCAGTGGAGTTCCCCAGTGCTCACTGCTGGGGCCTGTTCTGTTTAACATCTTTATCAATGGTCTGGATGAGGGGATTGAGTGCAGCCTCAGTAAGTTTGCTGATGACACCAACCTGGGCAGTTGTGGGCAGAAAGGCTTTTCAGAGGGACCTGGCCAGGCTGGAGCAACGAGCCAGGGCCAATGGCATGGGGTTCAAGTGCTGGGTCCTGCGATTGGGAACCACAACCCCAGGCAATGCGACAGGCTTGGGGCAGAGTTGCTGGAAAGCTAACCAGTGTAAAAGGAACTGGGAGTGTTAATTGATTACCAGCCGAATATGAGCCAGCAGTGTGCCCAGGTGGCCAAGAAGTCCAATGGCCTCCTGGCTTGTATCAGAAACAGTGTGACCAACAGGACCAGGGAAGTGATTTTGTCCCTGTACACAGCCCTGGTGAGGCTGCACCTCAAATACTATGCTTAGTTTTAGCACTAAAATAGAGCCAGAGGTGGGCAACAGAGATTGTGAATTATGAGGAGCGACTGAGAAAGCTGGGGTTATTTAGCCTAGAGAAGAGGAGGCTGAGAGAAGATATGATCACTTTTTACAACTACCTAAAAGGAAGTTGTAATGAGGGGGAGGTCAGTATCTTGTCTCCAGTAATGAATGATAGGGCAAGAGGAAATTGGCTCAAGTTGCACCAGGGGAGTTTTAAGCAGACATAAGGAAGAACTTCTTCAGCAAGGGGGTTATTAAGCATTGGAATGGGTTGCCCAGGGAGATGGTAGTGTCCTCAGTGCCCTGATGAGTGATAGTGCTGAGTGACATGGTTTAGTAGTGGGCTTGGCAGTGTTAGGTTAGTGGTTGGACTTGACGACCTGAAAAGTCTTTTCCAACCAAAATGATTCTATGATTCTACTGAATTTCTACAGAAAACCAGTGTAAGCTAGAACAAAGCTGAACATTGTGTATATAGTACTCCATAATGATGTTCATAATGATGGTTCTTAATAGCAGGAAATGGAAAGCAGGGTAGGACAAGAACAAGAAAAGAGAGCGAAATAGAAGATATAAAGGCTCTAGCAGGCAATGGCTCAAAGAGGCTGAGCTCTGCCTGCCAGTCAGCTTTATTAGCTCTCCTGACAACAGCAACAACAGCTTACAAAGACATAATATTTTCAGAGCATAGTCCCCTTTGAACAGATAGAAGAATAACCCTGACAGTGTGAACTTCATCTATTAAATTCTAATTATAAAAATTCCCTCATCTCACTCTGCTGCTCTGTGGATATGGAAGTCAAGGGTTGTGGCTCTCTCAGCACAATATTGGAGACTATGTAGCTAAGATAGTTAAATCCCAAGGAATACAAGATGCTGTCCATCAGCCCAACTAATTTTGTTACTCCTTCATTTTTAGCCTGAAACTGGTAAGAAAGTAGAGGTGTTTTTTTGCTTCGATTCTTGGTAAGCTGATCAGCATTACAGGATTTACCACAAACAGCAGTTATGGAGGTCTGCTGCATTCGGGCAAGTTAATTACAGAGATGGCTGGAGGACGGTGTAATGCCAAGTGGGAGGAAAGCTTCCCTCCAGAAATGGATTGTCAGCAAAGTCGAGAGGGGATGTAATCAGTCATAATTTGCCTTTACCAACCAAGAATGATCACAGATGTGGCTTTCAGCTTGCTGAATATTTTCCCCCATGTTAATTAATCAGATTTTTGGGCTGCGCATGAAACTTTTTCTCAGACTTTCTGCTATATAGGCACATGCTGCTTGGTTCTTTAGAGAGCACAAGCAGTTTGGTTTACTTACATGGTTTTATTGTTCCAGTAAAGTTTGACATGTCTTTTTGATCACTTTCTCTGATTTAGAAAACTGATCTTTTAGATATATTTCCAACCCCGACTATATCTACATGCATCTTTCTTTGAAGAAAATGTGGCATGACTGGTACCAGCAACAGTGGGAAAAGCATTTTTACTGCTGGCACCTAGATGTGTGAAATGCCAATTTCTGATGCTGGGAGAGTTTATCAGAAACGGGGAAGGTGGTGGGAGTTTATTTCCAGATGAAGAGTATATATTCCTAGCCTGAACAGTAGAACTTGTAATCTTGACCATCTGTAACAAGCTCCTAGTAGTTTGGCAAAGGAAGGAGCTAGAAGTATGCTTAACAATAAGCAGCTTTAAGGAAGTCTCAAGGACAAAGTATATGTGCTGACAAACACCTTATGTTGTAGACACCTCTGTACGTGGGTGTAACAGACTTGTGAGATCTGCCACACAAAGCAAGCAAAACACACACCTGTGGGAACAGGACTACTGGTGGAAGCACACCTAGCGTGAGCTCCCCCCGAGGCCTGGGCTCAGCGCTCCCTCAGCACAGCAGGCCCGCGGGCGGGTGCCTCTCCACAGCACCCTGCCCGCCCGTCCTGCCCACCACCCTCCATTCCGCTGGTTGCGGAGCGAGGCCTGGAAACCGTGACACGGCTGGCAGAGTAACGCCTTCTGGTCGCTTACGGCGAAGGCCCCTGCCCCGAGCCGCGAGCTGCCCGCTGACACGGTGCCACCGGCCACCATGACCTCAGCTGCGGCCCCGACCACGGGACGGACCACGGAGCAGCTCAGACCCCCCCGCCATGCCGCGCCCGCCCCGCCCGGGGCTGGATCCCCGCGCCCCGCCCCGCCCCGCGCCGCCCCGCCCCGATCACGTGTCCCGGGCGCCGCAGCGCCGCCGCGCAGGCGCCGTGCCCGCCCCTGCTGCCCGGCCGAGCCTGGGGCTCTGGATCAAAATGGCGGCGGCCGGAGCGGCAGGGAGCGGGCGGCGCTGAGCGGGGAGGATGGCGGCGGCCAGCGGCTGCCGGAGGTGAGGCGCCGCGCCACGGGCAGCGGCGCGGTGAACGCGGGCCGCGAGGGGAGCCGGGCTCGGTGTCACGGCGGCACAGGGGAGGGGGCGAGACCGCTGACGCCCCCGCGGCGGCGTTCCCCGAGCCGGGGCTGTGTGTGCGCCGGGCCGGCCGTGCCCCGCGCCGCTCGCGGCCAGGCCCCTTCTCGCGCTCGCTTCCCGGCTCCGGGCCGCGGCTCCGGCGCTGCGGGGGGGTGGAGGTGCGGGTCCCCGCCGCCCCGCGAGGCCTCCCGCCCTTCCCCTCGCGCCGCGCCCGGCGGCGAGCCCGGCCCGGCCCGGATCGGCTCAGCCCGCGCGGGTCCCGGTCCGAAGCAGCGGCCTCGCCTCTGCCTTAACGCCCCCCGCCCGCCCGTGGCCGTGCGGCTCTCCGGCGCTGGGTGCCAGCTGCACGCGGAGCCCTCGCGGCGTTCGCGGAGTCGTGTCACGCAAGAGCCGGTGCGGGGCTCGCGTGCCCGCTGCTGCGGAGCTCCGCTGTGTCCGGCCGCTGCGAGAGCCCCCACGCTCCCGGGCTGCGGGCTCCCGGCTGTACCGCTGGGCCCTTGGCTGTTCGCTGTCCCGGCACGTGGGGTTTCGGCTTGCTCCTCTCCGTATAGGTGTTCCGGGGAAAACTTGGAGAGCTTTGTAGGTGATGTGCGTGGTTGTGCCTCTGGAATATTCTTGCAGCCGGTTGGATAGTACTTTGCTCTTCATGCTTCTACTTGTTCTCACGGGTTATCCCATTTGAGTCCGATGGGTGAAAGATGACACACATCAAGTGCTAACATAAAATACGATACTAAGATACGTGTTGACACGATGATACTTTTATTTATGTGTACGTTTAGCTTAGGGAATCTAGCATTACTTCAGGCTTAGCTCCAAACCAGTGTAATGTAATACTTTAACCTAAAGTGTTTGGCAGATATACCAGTGGGCTGTGGTCATCTCAGGTTTTACCACATATTGCATGCTCTATTTTCATTTAGAAGTAGAGAAAACAAAAACAGAAACTCAGATACAAATTTTCTAGGGCTTGTAACTTTTTGAGGCACTGAGAAACTTGTTGGGTTAAAACTTTACTGTCTTTGTTTGAAAAATGTTAGAGAAGAGAATTAGCCTTCCAAGATTTCCCTTTATTGTTTCAAATGTAAATCGTGGACCCCGTTCATCCTAGTTCTGTGTTAGTTTGCTTCTTTACATGGGGTGGTGCGGGGAGGACAATTCTTTTTTAGATACAGTGAGTTTAGATACCTCTCTATTCAATGCTTTTTCTTTATTAATCCTTTATTAATGAAAATATTTCTTCCTCCATTCTCCCCTCCTCCCCTTGTCAGCTAAGAGTCTATTGCCAACATAACAAAACTAATTCTATGGAGATTATTTTTGAGGATGTGAAACGAGTGTCTTTTAGTAACATACAGACTTTGCGGACTGTGGTGCTTAAAGGGCAAGGTCTGAGCACTTAGCTTCATCCAGATAGTCTAGAAAATATCTATTGGAAAGTTATGACTTGTCATGTTTCCTCTCTTCTTGAAGTAATTTAGTTCTAACCAGTCTTATTTGATGAGCCACAGCATAATTGAGCCATTGAAGAACTTGACACTTTGCCGCATCAAATAATGATATGTAAACATTACTATCTGTTCATGCTTATATGTGAACCTCTGAGGATCATCTTAGTGAGTAAAGCTTGTCTCTTAAGTTACAACATGAAGCTGCCAATTGCTGTATGATTTTTATACAGCTTTAAAGTCAGACTTGTGTAGCTGGACTACATGCAGGTAGCCCTAGAGTACAGTTCAGTAATTTGTGTAAAATGTATAGCTGGGGTTTGGTTTTGTTCATTGGAGGTGAAAAATGCTATAGAATCCTTTGTATTTCAACTCAGCTGCACTAAGCATTGTTTTACTTGCTTTCAAAGTTTAGCCAATATACAACATTCTAATCTTATTTTGTATGCTTAAATATTCAAGGACCGTAGACGTGAGTATCTTGGATCATTTTCTGTAGCACTCTTTGTAACAGTAGGCTTTTTAAAAATCCTTTCCTCATGCTAATCCAAGTGAATTTTTTTCACATGTCCAATTCCCTTGCTGAGTCATAGATACAGTAGTGGTGTAATGCTTATAGCTGGCACTGCATGATGTGCAAAGTGTCATACATGAATGAATAGAATTATTTTTATAAACTCTCCTGGAAGACTTGCATAGACTTGTCACAGTGATTTATTTTTTTTCTTTCTAATTCTCCCCCGCCCCCCCCCTTGGTTGTCAAGCTTGTCTGAGAAGCTCAAAACTTTGTGTTGTAAAGGTATGTTGCTCATTGTTGAATTACAGTAGAATGCGCTGTCTTTGCAGCAGGCTCTTTGAATGTAATTCAGTGAGGCTGACAGAGCTTGATGACTAGACTAAAAAAATATTGAGTCTTCATTTTGAAAGCGACCTTTCAAGTTGTTGCATACATAATGTCAGATTTACAGCTGTTGCTGATGACAGTTAGCCTATAAGCTTATAGGGGATGAATTCTAAGCTTGTGCAATGTCTTCCTCTGTCCTGCTTTTCAGGCTGCATTGGCAGTCTGTTATACTGTGGTCCTTCATGTGGCCCTGGGAAGAGGTGTGCACTAGCATTACCCCTCCTGCTGCCCTGATGTTAGTTTGGTCTCAATATACCAGACCACACACAAGAAAAGGGGAATGTATTCTGATGCTGCGAAGTGATAACCAAGATAGTTGTGACTGGCTGCCTTTCGGAGACAAAGAGAGGAATCAAGCAGACATCTCACGTGGACTGCGTGTAGTTCACGTTGAGCAAACAGAAGACCTATAAATAAAATGTGAGATTGCTCTTAAGTAACTATCCGCTTAACAATACTAATGAGAATCTGATTGTTTTTATGGCAAATCTTGATAGAAACCTTTGAGTTTCAGTCTTAAGTCTAAATTTTCTTTTTTTTTTTTGTGACCATATTTACATGAGTGTAAAGTTTGCTTGCTGGCACACTGTAGAGGCAATGTCAGATAGGTAAAAGGGATCTAGGGTGGGACTGTGTTGCCTAAAGTGTGTTGGGTTGAAGCACATACATAGCTATATACTTAGTTAAATTTAAATCTGGTTTGATTGCTCCATTGGGTATAAATATTATGCAAGGTTACACCAAACGCTCCTGAATGTGTATTTTAACAACAACCTGTTCAGCCTGTTAGGGATTTTCTGTCATCAGTGGGTTTAAACAATTTTTCTAAATGAAAAATAGAAATTACCAGGTTGTACCAGAGTGATAAAACGTGCAAGAAAAAGAAAGCAAAGCAGTCAAAACTGACAAAGAAACAACAACTTTCAGTAAGGTGTGGAGGTGGAAAATCTGAAGGTAACATGTTCCTAAATGAGTTTCTAAATTTCAGAAGCATCTTCTAGAGATCTTGCTCGGTTTTTTTAATTTGATGTTCTAAGACCGTCTGTCATCTGTATAAACGTTTGCTCTTTTTGTAAATCCTGGTTGATCTTTGTCCTCATCATGTCTGAGTTCAGTGAATAAACTGTATGGTCTGTATGACATTCAGACTTCGTTGTATCTTCAGTTCTATCTGCATTAGAAAGATTAGATTGTTTTTCTGTCCACCTTTGCTTTTCTTATGTATCGTATCCTGTTTCCACTCCACTATAGTGAATTGTAAAGGGTAGAGTTTATTTTTTTTAAATCTCTATTAAACAATCTCTTTCTAGTGCTGTTGTTCCTGCCATTTCCCATCTCCTTTTTATTTCTACTCTTGTTGGCTTTGATACAGGATTATTTTGGTATGCTAGCTTGCAGCTTTTAAGATTAATCTTATCTTTCTGGTGTTTTTCATCACTTCACATCTTCAGTGTTATTTATTGGAAAGTGCTTTAGAGATAGATGCAGCTATGTAAAATTCTTCTCTAATTTAGAAGCTTTGTCCGAGCTCTATTAAAACTGTTCTTGCATAACTCTCAAGCCATTTTACACTTCCACTGGTGATAATGATGACTAAACTCAAAGGAGTTGATTGAAGTAGCAATGTAATAAATAACTGCTGCTTATTTTTTTTTAGTTGGGCATGTTACTTTGTGACCTAGTACTTCTGGAAGCTCTGGGCAATCTGTAGAGCTGCAAAAATGTATCTGTGTGCTTGCACCTGTATTTTAGACTGCAGTTTGGGTCAGAGAAGACTATACATTTACAGTTTAGCACTGAGATTTGAAGCAAGGTTTGGAATACAAGGAGCAAGAATATAGAGGTCTTGTAAAGGCATCAAACTTTAGTAAAATTATATGTATTTGTATGGATATTGAAGTGTTTTTTGATGGACCAGGTAGATCACATTATAATAGTGAGAAAATTGAATACTTGCTTGTCTTTTGTTATCTAAGGTTTCTCTACTGCAGTGAAGTGTAAAATACTCCAGTGATGGGGAGATTATTCAGATTGCTATAGAAATAATCGCTGAGTGACAAAAGTTTGTTTTCGTACTTTGTATTTCTCCTGATCCCAATATCAAAAATGCTGCTTGAGAGCCTTCTAAAATAACAAATTCAATCAGAATGCAGCGAGACAATGTTTCCTGGACTAGTGCTGCCTCATTCTTTCAGCTTTTTTCATCTCCTTCTTTAGCTTTGTTCTTGTGATGAGTCTTGATGCAAAGGTGAGGGAGAAGTGAATCCTTGATTGTTGGAACCGAGAAACTGGGTGTGCTGTGGATTTGATCATCTTTGACTTTGTTTATGAAGGTACAAGTCTTATTTGAAACCTTTTTGCTGCTGTGACAATTATGTGCTTGTCCACGTAAATTTTGTAGTGTGCAATATGAAGTTGTGTTGAAGTGATTTGTACAAGTGAAGGCATTTGGAGGTTTTGTCTCACCTACCCAAATGTTTGTTTCTTAAAATACATTCAAGGCTAACAAGCTCTGAAGCTGCTTGTGATACTTAACTGAATGACCAGAAGATTTCGTCTTGGAGAATGGAGGAGTGTCGATGTATACATAGTGGAATTTTGTATTATCCATTTAAAAAACCAATCACAGACTAATCAAGCATGGGAATACATTACAGGCTGATGTCCTATACCTTTTATTGTGCTGTAATGAGCATCTCAATTTCAGATGTCTTGAGAGGTGAAAAGGAATACATATAAAGTCTCCAGGATGTGGGCAGAGAAGATAACATGAGCAGGATTTTTGAAGTCATGCTAGTAGTGACTACAGCTCACTGATACTTTGTCAGTCTGTAATGAGATACAGAGGATTTTGAAATAGGTTGTTTATTGTACTTCAGACACCAGCATGATAGAAGAGTGCTGAGTTGACAAAATGCACCCTTGCCACTGGAAATCTTGTGTTATTCGATGTGATGATGGCCTTGATATTGTATGAGGAAAAATCAGCCATGTTGATGCAGTTGCTACTGGTGAACTGGCTGTAAGCATCAAAGTTGCTACAAAGAAATGTATATAAGGACATGAGTCAGTGTCATTGTGAGTTGTGGAACTTTCCTTTTCTTGTTTTGCACATGTACAAGGTAAAGTTAAAATGAACCTTTTGTTTTTGTTAATCTGAAAACTCTTGTTGTTAATTGAATGTGAATATGCAAGCAGAGAATGGAGAGTTGAGTGGGAATGATCATCTGGATAGAGAAGGAAGTGAGGCTGGCTTTATTTTTTTGATGCTGGCTTTTTTTGATGGCAGTGTTGACTTTTTCATGTATATTGATTAACTTCTCAAATAATGGAAGAATCAAAGGAAGTTTGATAATTGTAGCACATGCTGGCAAAGGCTTTCCTCTGCATTTCACATTTGCTTTGAATGTGAAAGAGTAGTAGTATCAAGGACAGTTGTGGAAAAGACAGAAAGATAATCAAAACTTGGTCTAAAATGAGATTGAGCAGTGGGTTGCTTAAATGGAATATCTCCTCTAATTAATACAATCCAACAGACCTTTTCTTTCTTTCTAAAATTGTATTTGAAAAAATCTTTTCTCTTTTATGTTCTGAGGCAGCTGGAAAGGGAGAGGGAAGAGTTAAGACATATCTGCCTGCTCAAAGGGCAGATTTGCTCTAGCAAATAGTTAAACAGAAAACCACCCCACAAGCTCTCACAACCGCAGTCTTAAAAAGTCTGCATACATGAGGTATGTGTAGATATTGCTGAATTAAATTAAATGCTTAAGTGGTTAGTGCCTTGGTTTTTAGGAACAACATGTTGTGTCAATGTGTGTTATGCTTGTTTGACTGTTCTGTGAAACTTGCGTGTTTATGTTACAGGACAAGAAAGAAATGCTTTAGAAAAGTGGAGAGAGCTTGTTGCAGGAAATCTGGAAGATATAACTTCCTTTTCTTGCCAAGGGGAAAATGTAAACAAAGCTCAAACTTAAGCATAGACTAACTACTAGATGGGCTTTCTGACTAAGGCTTTCCTTCCTTAATTGATTGCTTTTTGTTGTTGAGGAAGTGTATTTTCTGTTTCATTTGAAACCCCTGTATTTTTGGGGAGGACACATCAAAATTTGTGAGCATTTAGCTTTTTGCTACACTTGCATGGAATCTTAAGTGTTACTGAAGCTCAAGTTACAGGTGTAACTTTTGAGGGTTCTGACAGTTTGTGGAAGTATCTGAAATTTGCTTGTGAGGGGAAGCACTGCAATATTAGTGTATTTTGCTACCATATATGCTCTTGTGTGCATGTATGAAAACGGCAATCTTCATAGCGTCTGAAATCTTTGAAGTGTGTGGCATAGAAAGATTTCTTGGTATCAGATGTTGTGATACAAGCGTTACTTGTTGAAGTCAGTGTGGCTCCTAGGACTTTCTACTGAAGTGAATGAGTTTTAAATGACATACAGAAGAGCCCAACCAAAGGAGAAATATTTTAAATATGCAAGCTTTTAAATTGTTAAAATCTTAGTATATACAGAGATAACTTTTATACAAACAGATGTAAGATCACCATGTTAGTTGTGGGTTTGTATGTTAAAAGTATCTAAATAAAAGGCAAGCAGCCTGTGGGTTTGACCAGGAATTTCAGACTTGCTCAGGGTGGCTGCAGTCCATAACCAGTTTACAAGCTTTTGAATGAGTCAATTGTTGTATAAATACCATGCATGATGAATTTTCCAGTTTGATTTTTCTATTGCTGCCTGCTTCAGTGATCAGAGCAGACCTAGAAGTGACTGTGATGTTAGCAGACAAGGGGAAAAGATAGTGTGAGCGCTGAAACAGAGCCTCAGAAAAAAATGGCTGCAAAGGAGGACTCTGCTCTGCCTTTATGCTTGGGGCCAAGCTAAAGAGGCTTGTTGAGGCTGAGCCCAGAGAGAATATGGTTTTCTCTTTTCTCACATATGAGTATGGCTTTCTGGAGTTGTGAGGCAGTTGAATAGCATTAGCCTGCTCTCTCTGTATTGACGGCTGTGGGTTACTGTCCCAGTTGTACCTGTCAGACCAACCTACTGTTATCTGTCATCCCCTCTAGCAGTGAGGTGATGGATCACCCACCTGAAATGACTTATTCTATGATTTTAAAATCTATATATATAGTGTGAGGGGAAGCAAGAAAATCCCATGGCTGGAGCAGCAGAGTGAAGGGAAAGTACCACTCAATGTTTGACTTCAGTGATAGTATTATGTCACTCTGATGTGAAGAGCTGACAGACAAGGAGTCTTGCATATACAGCTTCTTGTCAGTGAAGGAATCTGCTGGATTGAGGGGAATGTATGGACATACGTCTGGCTTTGTATTTTTTCCCCATATGACTAAAACTTCAATGCATATTTTCTGTCACTCAAGGTTTTAGACCTGCCAAGCCTTCAAAAAAGCAACAACCTCCGTGGACAACTTTAGTAGCAATGTTTGCCATCTGAAAGGTTGTTAACCAAGACCTAGTTGAAGGGATGAACAAACTGCATAAATACAGAGCAAAAGAAGTAGAGGCCAAAGAAGAAGGAACTGTTCAGCTAGCTAGATACAGTGAGCACTGCCCAGTGAATCCTGGTGCTGTGTAAATTGCCCATTTCTGCTAGGACTGGCCTTGCTTTGCAGAGAATTTGAGGGTAATCTTTTTCCTACTCCTAACTTTTAAGAGCTATATAGGAGAAATTGCAATAGTGGTCTTATAGATACCCATTTACATTAGGATGTTTACCACCTTAAAGTGGTGGTTGACTGAAGGAAGATAGAGGCAATACTGGACTTCAAGGCAGCAGCTGTTGCAGCCACACCTGAGGATCGGCTGAAAACAAACCTGGTCTGGTCAGGTCTCTGGCAGGACTTATGGCTTCCTAAATGTCTACTAGAATGAAAAGGGGCAGTTCTACTGTTAGGAATGAGTGCATGAGACTGGGAATTGTATTTTTGAAGGCTTTGCCAACAGACTTAGTTAAGCTGCATATTGCTTTTGACTGGGGAGCAGGAGCTTTTTCTGCTGATTATTCCCTCCTGTGGTGACAGTCCTTGTCATTTGGTAAACTAGTGCAGGGAGCTAATTATACTGGAGATAAAAGTCCTGCAGAAGACAATACCCTGATATCACAGTAGAGGACCTTTGAGGGGGAGGTGATGGAAGTAGCTGGGGTACGGACTGCTGATGAAGAAACTTGCAGGGAACCACGGCGCTGGTGAATCAACCTATTTTGCATACAGAAAATAATGCATTTTGAATCCAGATTGGAACAGTGTTTTGGTTGGATCCAAGACGTGGCTTGTGACTATTATTGTAGAACTCTATTTAAACTGCAGCTAAGATGTGTCCGTTTCATGGCTGTGACTTAATGCTTTCTTGAACAAGGAAAATCTATTTCTTTAATAAAATTCCTGATATGTCTCAGGAAAGACTGGACTGATTATCTTTTGAGTTCTTTACTGTGCCTTTCCATGTTCCACCTTCCATTTTTTTCCACTGTAAATAGACGAATCCATAGTGCTAAGAGGTGATGCTAGCAACTGACACTTCAAACATTTGTTCTATTGAGGAGAAAAGGCTGCATGGGTGGATGTGCTGTTGTGTGATGACAAAAGAATCCATGGAGAGGATGGTATACAGAACAAAAAAGAATGGTAGTATATTAAGGAGGGAAATGTAGAGAAAGTGATTTTAAATATATGACAGTATTGGTAATAGCTTTTTCAAGGCACAGGCAGAGGTTTTCAGTCAAAGTGGCAGAGATTTGTAGTATTCTGTCACCAAACATCTCAAAGCTTAGGCAGGAAGGAAGGTTATGTAGAAACACTATAGCAATAAGGAATGATGTAGGTAATGGTTCCAAGCAACAGAAATACCATCAGATCATGTTTTTACTGGAACAATGACTGTCTGGCAGGCTGAGGAGTTGATTTGAGCCCAAATAAGATGACAGAAGTAACCAGTAAACTTGACTTATAACAGAGTTCACTTGTATGGAAAGGCTGATCAGTGCATGGGTTCAAGGGTTTTAGTCTGTGTCAGCATTGGAATGGTGGAGCTATGGCTGGGTCATCACTAGAGACTGCTACTGTCCCTCATAACTCTATGGAAGTTAATAAGAGAACTAAAACTGTGTGATCAAAAGGGTGCTTTTTTGAAGGTGAATTGAAACTGCTAAGTTGTAAGAGAGGGCTGGTTCTGCTTACTTAATGTGCGTACTAAGCAGTGTCTGGGATTGCCTTATTAGTAACTTTAATATATCCTCAGAGGAAACATGTTCTGAGAGGAAGTGTGATGAATGTAACTGTGCAGTGAATTTAGAAGCACTGTTGTGCACAGGAAGCTCCCAGATCCCCATTCACACAGTAAATGACTTTGTGAAATAATAGAGACTGGAGAAAAGAGAAAATGTCTCCAGTACAAGGAGACTGTAGGGTATACCCCACTGAGGTGGTGCTTGATGTGAACAGACAGCAGCACTAAAGTCCAAAGACAGATCTTCCATATGGTTGGGATTTGAGCCAAGATTTCCCTGTCTTAGTAGACTTGCTAATTGAGAACAGCATCCTGTGTTGTGGTTGGGTCACAGCTTGAGCAAGAGCAGGAATTCCCGTTCTTAATGAAACAGGGATCTTTGGAGGCAGTGTAAAGAAAATAGAACAAAATCACAGGAGTTGTGAAAATTGCAGAGAGGAAAGACTACCAGTTCTGTTCCACAAAGGAACAATGCTGTCTGCAGGTAAGAGATACTGGAATAGGAAGCCCATGAAATATACTGCATAAAGGTGGGACATCTTAAAGTGGAGAGTTCTTGCTTTTGCTCTGCTTCCTTTTGGAGGAATAAAGAAGCAGATGAGTGAGGATGTTGCTGCAATGAAGAATAGTTAGTGTCTGGAGACAGAGAAGACAATGTTCTTACCAGACTAGTATTTGATCCCTGTATATGAAGCTGAATTTTGATGAAATTTCAGTGATTTAAGTCCGTCTCTGAGAAGACAGTTGTTTGCCTGAACTATGATGGGGAGTGGGAGGGGAAACGGACTACCTGGAAAAAAAAATCTGATCCTTTCTTTTGGAGGTACTTGTCACATAATTTGGAGGTTCTTTTCTTCTGTCTTTTTTTTTCATGCTGTCATTTCACCTCAAGAGAGTCCTAGTGGGAAATAAATGAGTTCTTGCTGATTTTGCATAAAGAAGTGTTTTGAATTCAACTCGGGAACATTAGTTAAGTCTTCTTGTGAGTATCATCAAATGAGTGGGAACTTGGAACGAGCTGGAAGGATCAGTGATGTACAGAGATCAAGATTCATTTGTCAATATATGAAAACATTTAAGTTGCTTGGGAGGCATTTCCTGTTCTGTACTGCTGAATTCAGCTAGTCTGTGTGTGCTTTGTGTGTATGGGGTTTTTTAGGTATTTGTATTTAGGGGAATATTAATATGTTGATGTCCCATCCCTTTGCATGGTTGGTAATTTGACCTGTCGCTCCCTGCTGATGCTATTACTTAATTGCTTCTAGCATGTGACCTCATACTCATTTTGAGTTTGCTGATCATCAGAAATCCTGCTACTTGCTATTTGCCTTATCAGATAGAGAGGGATTTGGTTTTTTGTCTTTCCAACTGTCAGAATATGTTTTTCACTTCCTGGTGTATATGTATCTTCAAGACTATGCATCTTAAAAGAACTATACTCAAATATAGTATTAAAGTTTCACTTTGATTCTTGCTCTGAAGATTGGTACAAGTTGAGGTTGTTTTATTTGTTTTGGTGGGGAGTTTTGTGTGTGTGTGATTGTTAGATTCTTTTGTTGTTTCTCGTTTTTTACACTTCTAAAAATCAGTCCTATAATTCTCAACAAATCTAGAAATAAAAAGGCAGGACTACTCTGGGTTTTTTACCTTCTCTCTTATTGTAGAAGTGTACTACTTAATGAAAAGGAAAGTGCTTTAAAATTCATGCTTAACTTCAAGAAAGGGTTCTTTGTGATAGCTGGAACACATGATTCTCAGCAAAGCACTAAGCAATGCGGTCACTTTCGTAATCTAGTTATATCTGCTTTTTTTTGCCCTCTTGTGCCTATAAATGCTGATGTGGCTTAAATTCTGGTATTTTGCTTATTGGATTTTCTTTCCAAATAATAAATCATGAGATAACGCACATTTATAAACCCAAACAATGAAGAACATTATCTGTACCTCATTTTTGTACAGTACTAATCCAAACCAGAACTTTTCAGCTGTATCAGCTACATCCTGCTATTGTATCATCCAGATAGTTTTGAGTAATGCTAAAGGTTGATTGCTTGACTGGATTTTAAGAAAGTCAGAATAGGCTTTGTGTGGATTTGCATATGTGGCAGGCTATATAATCAGCTCGTTGTTCAAAATTTCAGTTCTTTTTCTTTGAACAAGGAGTTGCCAATTACACAGTTTCTTCAAGATACCCTGTCCTATATGCATGCAGTACTTTAGCACGTATGCCTTTCAGATTGGAGACTTCAATACTCAGCAAAATCTGTGAGTATGCCAGTACTTGACTGTCCTATACATGGAATAAGAGAAAGGTCAGGACAGGTAATAGTTCCTGTCAGATCTCCTTCCTTAGAAACACCCTACCCTCAGTAGGATAGTAAGGAAATTATCTGGATAGCACATGCACCTCTGAACAAATAATTGGAACTCCCACCACAAGTAACTTTCACTTTAAAGTGAACTGTTAAAGTGCTTGTCCCTTTGAATGTTTCTGGTTGGTAATTCCAGTAGTGATACTGTGTTACAACCACCTTGGCTAGGACTGGCTTTGGAGACTCCCCAGGGATGTAGAACTGTTCTGTTGAACATGAGATTGTTCCTGAATTCCTTTGTGATTGCTCAGGGCTCTGTATTGGTCACCAGACCACTGCTCTGCTGGAGGCAAGTTCAGGTTGTCAAGGCAGGCTGGTGCGATGCACCTTAGCTACAATGGCAGGGGTCCATCCTCGCAAGTTTGTTCTCTTTCAGTTATTAATCTCCATAATCTCAAAAAATAGAATCATGCTTGCTATAATTTAGTTGAATTATTTTATTACTGGGGCTATAACTTAAAACTTTAATATTTTTTTTTTTCCACAAATCTGCCAACTTGCTGTTGGACATTTTCATCTGATCTTGCTTTACAGTTTCACTTCCTTGTTACTTCAGAGGAACTGTTTGGACAAAATAGCATAGCATTTTTGGTCTAGACAAAAATCTATGCAAATTTGAGTAAGGCACACTTGAGATACTTGCGTCATCATTTACTCGTAGTAAATTTAAAATATATAAAGAGAACTTAAAAAAAAGAAGCTGATTCAAGTGTGTGTGTGTGACATTGATATGATTTCCTACTTTGATTTTAATATTATGCTATTTCATAATCCTATGGCAGCAACTCCAGAAGAAATGCAAAAAGCTCTTAAAATTTTAGAGAGGAAAAAGTCAAATGTTTTTGGTTGTAAAACATGTTATAATGCTCCCCGCCCTGCCCTTTACATTAATTGGATCCCAGTGGTCTGCAGAAAATTTTTTGAAACCTTTGTATTGAGTGATGAATATAAAAAAAGTGTCACTGTTACCCAAAGTCTATTCTGTACACAGACTTTTTGTTAAATCAAAATTCCCTATCCAGGAACTTCTGACTGTCAGCCCATACACCTCAGATGCAAGTCTTATGGGTTCTTAGGATTTTAGGTTCAGTGTGATGAGAACTGAGAAGACCCAGAAAATTATTGCAAGCACAGAAACTTTTAACTAGATTTGTGTTTCTTCTATATACATTTCTGCTCTGAGTATGAGTTTAATCTGAAAGACAATTCTGTGCTTTTTGTAGCATTTGGGATGGTAGTTTTGTCTTCTAAACCTTCTAGGTTTCATATACCACACTTCATATACTATTTCTATTCAGCAGTCTTCTTTTTTATAAACAGGCTTTGTCCATAGTTTAACTTTTCTTTCCCTATATGTGTGTATATACAATCTAATGCACGTCTGTGTGTGTGTCACTGCTCTCTACAAGAGATCCTATTTCAGTAGGTCAGCCGATGTTGAACTTCATTTCTCTTGGATATGCTTACGTGGATGCATATAAACCCTTAAGAGAAAAGCAAAAAGAAGTTCACCTGATGGTAGGCTTTTTTTTTTTAACAAATAAATTCCTTGACTATATTCTGTGGCTAAAATTGGAGTTAACAAATTCTTTAGCTAAGCTGATCTAGTGAAACTTTTGGTATAGAGGAGACTGAGGGGGAATCTCATTAATATTTACAAGTATATAAATGGTCGGTGTCAGGAGGTCGGGGCATCCCTTTTTTCTGTTGTACCTAGCAACAGGACAAGGGGTAATAAGATGAAGCTGTAACACAAAGTTCCATTTAAACATAAGAAAAAAATTATTCTCCTGTGAGGGTGAGGGAGCCCTGGCACAGGCTGCCCAGTGGGGTTGTGGAGTTTCCTTCCTTGTAGGTCTTGAAAACCCACCTGGATGCACTCCTGTGCAACCTGATCTAGGCGGACTTGATTTTAGCAGGAGGATTGGACTTGATGATCTCTAAAGGTCCCTTCCAGTCTCTACCATTTTATGATAACTTTTGCAAGGAAAGATTGCTGACCTTTATTTGTGAGAAAGTTCAAACTGAAAGGTGACTCTTGCTTCTGCAGAGCATGTAGTGAGTGTAACTAATTCCATCTGGAACTGCATAGCACATTTAAGCAACATATTCTGTGTAGGTACACAAATCACTTGGAGTGTAACTGTTTTACTGACATTATTTTCTAAGTGTTTTTTCTTAAATCAGTGGAGCTTTTCATGGATAGAGAACAGGTCTCCATCCATATTGATTTGGTTATCTTAGAATAGCTTGTTTCCGCATAAGAAAGAAAATGAATACATGCATTGGCTAAGACTGAACTAACCCAACAGCTTGTGTTTGCTGATATTTACTGATGTTTGTAGATGTGATGTTTCCCATTTTGCATGGGTACTGGTTCTAACTTCAGTGAGCAAGCTCGCTATTCATGTAGAAAGATACATTATTTTTCCATTTCCTGATAAGTAGCAAGTTGAATCTGCGTAGACAAGTTCAAGAAAAGCACTAGGTTCTATGCAATTGAGGTGTCATTGACATCTAGCTAGGGGAGCAGATGTGAAAGCTTCCCTTTCCTACATGTGCAAGATGGGCTCAGGTTGGCTTGTATAATACAGGAAAGCTGCAGTGGTGTTAGGCTCATCTCCTGCCTTGGTAGAGTTCTGCTAGTGCTGCGCAGGCTGCAGCTATGTGAGGCAGACCTGGGCTGTGTGCTCTGTGGAGCAGTGATTCTGCCTGTATGCTATGTCTAGTGCCGGGTGGTTCACTTTATAGAAAACATCTGATGGTACAGATCCCAAATGCCAAAAGTTCTGGGTTTTGGAACCAAGTTCTAAGGTGTCAAATAGTTGGAAATTATGCACTCTTTCACTCTTCCACAGTGCTTTAGTCCCATGCTCACATCTCACCCTTTTTACATGCCCATGTCTACAAGCCAGGTTTCCAAACCCTTCTCTGCTCATCTTCCTCATGTAGCCAGCCCTCAAATTCTGAGGCATTTGTTTCCCCTGAGCCTTGTGCCTACAGCAATTTGCAGCCTTTCTGGCTTGTCTCTTGCTGTATACTGTGCATACTGTATTTGTGACTAAAAGGCCAGGTGTGCCTCTCCACTCTGAATCATATCTCATCTTCCCAGTGTAACAGTAACTTCCTCTTATGAACTCCTCATACCAGAAATAGATTATTAAAGCAAGGAGGAGAGAGTAAAACAGTGCTGCATCTTCCTTGAAACTCTCTTGCATGGCACTTGCTTCTCTGATTTAAGATGCCAGAGATGTACTGAGAAAGGAGATGAAGTTGGGAGCATATAGCCAATATAAATACATCTGTGACATTTAGCTACGTATTCACAATATTAAGTGGAGTCTAAAAAATTCTTAGTATAGACTTTACCTTTGTATCACTCTTTGCACATTTGTGTTTTGGATGGGGACTCGTGTTCAGTTGACAGTAGGTAGTTCTTCATTGTGGGAACTTTCATTTTTCTAGTGTTAATATCCAAATGCTGCTAATATAGGAATACATTAGAATGTGCTTGTTGTATGTTTAGCAAGGCATCCTTCAAACTTCCTCAAAATTGACTTTCTAAAACACTTTCAAACATCTAAAAACCAATAGATGAATCCTTAAATGTGTAATTTTTATAAACCTACTTCTGGGTTCTAAACTTGAAAAATAGATCTTAACGAGAGCTATGTAAATAGCATGAAATCAAAATAGAGCTGAACACAATGGTGATGGTGTAACCTCCAACAGGTTTGGCTTATTTTGCTTTCTCTTTCAGTATAATTCAATTTTTATAACAAGTATGAGCATATCGGCATGTATGAAAAAATTTTCTTCCTATAGTTAAAGGAGAAAATCCAGTCTAGACTAACTTCCTACTTGAAGATTTCTTAGTGAAAAGTCTGATAGCCATCCCCTCCCTTCTTGCAGTTTATCATACTGATTTGTGGTTTGGAAAGTTATAAATGATTTTTTTGGGGGAAAATGTGTTTTTTATCTCAGTTTAATCCTTCAAATAAAAAGCTATCTTGGAAATATTTGAGCGTCTAACTTACAAAAATACTATGTGCTGTGTTAATTTTCTCTGAATAGCATTATACCTACTGGGGAAAAAAATGAAGTAGCTTATTGGTGCTTTTGTTTTTCAGAAATGGAGGAACAGAATGCTGGACCTGGGGTTGAAGATTTATAAAGGATTATGGGATTATACATTGAAGAGCCAGCAGGCGGAATGCCTGAGTGACTGAAGAAAATGGGTGCTAATGCATCTAACTACCCGCACTCGTGTTCCCCAAGGGTAGGGGGAAATTCACAGGCACAACAGACATTCATAGGTAACTCTTCTCAGTTATCGCTTACATAAATGCCTTGCTGGATTGTGTATACACTGGATTTGATTTGCCTGCAATAATGGTATGCAGAGCTTTTATTTTTTGGGTCACCAGTTTGAATCCATTCACGCTCAATCGTGCATGAAATTCAACCCTGCGCAGGATCTGCTTGGCCTATGCAATGAGTTGGTCTGTCATTTGCTAGTAAACAGATGCCAAATTATTTAAATCAAGTGGAAGATTTTGATAATTGAACCATGCATGTTAGTTTTTTGTAGTTCAAGAGCAGTTGCTGTGTATTAATACTATCCACCATTTTCTACTCTTCTTCCTCAGATTTTCTGGGAAGCTGTGTGAGAGCATATAAAACTGTTTATCAACAGTATTCACTGTACTATTGGCATCATGTCTAATATGAGTGAATTACGTCCTTATTGCTAGAAGGGGTATCTCTGACAATAAGCCTGTTAAAGTAACAAGCAGGCTCAAAGACAACTTTTTCTCCTGTCCTTTTCCTGTTCTTGTAAATGGGTAATGTGAGTATTTGTTGTCTTAACGGTATAATTAACAAGCAAGGACCTAGCTTAACTGGAAATGTGAGTTGAAGTGTCCTTAAGAAATTATTTTCTTATCCCTGTCATAACTGGGGCAAGTATTGCCTTTATGTACTTTCCAGTCTAGTGCAAAAAGACCTCAGTGTAGATCTAAGTACTGTCACGCTCTAAATAATAAATAGTTATGTGATGGATCTAAAAAGCAGCAGTTTTTACTGAGACAAATCTTGATTAAAAAAACCTAACCTCGACAGCCTGAAGAGTGAACTTAGCAGGAAATTACATAAATACTTTATAAACATTTTTCTCCTTTATGTCATGGACTGCATCATTGAATAAGCAGTTATTGATATTCAGTATTGCTTCTTTTCTTAATCACTGCTGAAAATATCCTTACCAGAAGAAAAAAATGACTTGCTTTGTAATTTTTCTCTTTTGTCAGCTTTTCTGGCACTTATCTTCTGGAGATCTGAGTAGAGGACAGCCCACAAACTGTTAGATGTGAAGATCTGTGCTTTGGATTGAAAATTTTATACTGTCTTAGCATGTCAGAGAAGAATTTTCTTACTAACATCTTGGATAACCATGCTGTAAAGGCCTCCTTGAGGCTTTATGTATTTTCAGTGTGTCATAACTAGCAGTGGGAAAAAGTTTGCCCCAGTTTATACATATCATTTCTAAAAATCACAGCCAATAGGTTTTTATTATGCTAATGTTTTTTATCTGCCTCTATACTGAATGAAGAGAAACCCTTACAGACCTGAAAGCAGGCTGATCTGCATGCTGAAACACCTTTTGAACAGAGTTGAAGAGGAGAGAGTTTCAAAGACTTCATTTCCCGGAAACTTTCTACTGTGAAATGGTTTAGTTGACACCCTTTTATTATTAAATTCAAAATAAAAAAGCCTTGCATAATATATGACAATAAATTTACTGATCCCCATTACCCTATTGAAGATCATGTTTGAGACTTTTTTTGAGGAAGGTCTAAAAGCACGTGCCTGTCTCGTGCAAGGCAAATGAGTGTTCTGGTTAAAATTCTTGCTGAAATCCTCTGGTATGATGGTAGCACTTACATGAGAGTGCTAGTAGAGTAGCAAGTGTGCTATCTAAACCACAGGCATACATCTCTTCCCATTTTGTGGAGTTTGGCTCTTTCCCATCTTGATTCTTGTTTGAATGTTTGGTTTGCGTAGCTGTCATGGTAGAAAATAGATGTATCCTGAAATCGATAACTGAGTTTTTTATCTGTTGTCAGAATAATGATGTTTCAATGTTAAATTTTTTTACAGATTTCTTTTTTTAATGTAGAAGGCATGAATTTAATGTGCCAAAGTAGAGTTGGAAACATCAGGACTAGAGTTATAATAGCTGCATGAAATGTGTGTTTTGCTTTATTCCTGGAAACTGGATTCAGGCCTATGGGGTTATTTTAAACATGCTGCTTTTACTGTTGAAGTGCTGCACCATGTTAAAGTGTAAATGTAAGATGAGGGCTGATCTGATAAAGCAGAGTAGTCTCATAGGATGAGCTTCCATTGTTTGTTGGCTTAATTCTGAATTTGCTTACAGTTTATTGAGAAGTTAATCAGAAGAAATAATGCAGTACTCTTGCTGTAAACAGTACTTATATTTTAGTAAAGGCTTAACTTGTCATTCTCCCTTCTGTTTTGTCTACAGCATTCAGGAGGAGGATTTCACGCCATTTTCTAGGGTGGTACATCTGTTCAAGATGTTTATTTTTAAATAGCCCTATAATTAGATTTTAAAATGTGTAAGCATGCAGGAGACTAGACAGATCCTATTATTCATTGTCAAGTGCTAAAGTAGTTTCTCTTGGCAGTCATCTGGTTCCTGTAAATATTTATCTGTTCTAAGTTAGATATGGTCTAGGGGCATGAGGTAGCTATTACTTTTTAGCAGCATTGAATAGATTAGTGCCTTTTAGTGCAGAAGTAGGGAATAAACTTCTGTTTCCTATTTCTAATGCTGATGCATTGTGAAGGAAGGCAAGCAACTCCTAAAAGGCTCTTCAGAATTCATTTCTAGAGGTATATGGAGCCACCAGCTGTGGTGAATTCAGAGAGGCTATGCTGATGCATCTACTTCTGCCTCTGTCGCAAATAGCAGTTCTTCGGTAGCACCAATGTAGCAGTGTTTTATCTCTTTGTAAGGGTTAACAGCACTGTTCGCAGTACTTCTTTCTGAAGTTAAATTTTGTAAGTAGCTCAGGGTACACAAGGGTCCGAATGGTGTTTTAGCATCTTGTGGTGATTCATGTGCAAGTAACAACTCATGGCAGCCTTGAGGGAAGAAAGAAATTGAGACGTGTGGTGTCCTAGTTTTAATTTAGCAGAGTGCTAGAGAATATTCTGCATACTTAAATTTGCCGTTAGAATCCAAAGTATTTCAAATGGAAATGAGCTGGCCTTGTGTCTTGGAGCAGAATCTAGCTACCTTGGTCACCCTAGTGATATCCTTGTGAAGTGTAATTAATACTCTTTAAATGCAGCAGACATTTTAGGCTTGTCTCTATCACCAGGAGACTAAGTTGCTACTGTTTTGTCATGATGCCTAGTATAGCACGTGGAAGGAATTTTTACAGTGGATTTTGCAGCACAACCTCTTTGAAGTTGTCTCTTCATTTAAATTGGTGGGTTTTTTTTAACGTCTTGAAATTTCAACGTGATTAATAACATGTTGCCTGATCAAGCAAAATTTAGCGTAGCATGGATAAAATCCATGGGAGGTTCTTCTCCCCCTCTATTCTGCCCTGGTGAGGCCTCATCTCTGGAGTACTGTGTCCTGTTCTGGGCTCCTCAGCTCAAGAGGGACAGAGAACTTCTGGAGACAGTCCAGTGCAGGACCACCAAGATAATCAGGGGGCTAGAACATCTTTCATACGAGCAAAGGCTGCAGGAACTGGGGCTGTTCAATCTAGAAAAGAGACTGAGGGGAGGATCTTATTAACGTTTACAAATATCTAAAGAGTGTGTGTCAGGAGCTTGGGCTATCCTTTTTTTTCTATGTATCTAGCAACAGGACGAGGGGTAATGGGATGAAGCTGGAACATAAAAAATTCCATTTAAATATAACAAAAAACTATGTTACTGTTCAGGTGAGGGAGCCCTGGCACAGGCTGCCCAGAGGGGTTGTGGAAGCTCCTTCCTTGGAGGTCTTCAAGACCCGTCTGGACATATTCTTATGCGACCTGATCTAGGTTGATCTGCTTTTTGCAGGGCAGTTGGACTAGATGATCTCTAAAGGTCTCTTCCAACCCTACCATTCTATGATTCTACGAAATGGTTTGCTTTCTTTGAGGAAAGACCTCTTAAGTTCCTTCCTATAGTTTTCAATAATAGATGAATCATAAAACCATTGTGTTGTGTGATTTGGGAGTTTTAATTAGCTTGACATAAAAGCTAGTGTGTAGGATTACATAGTAATTATTGAGACTTTAATAATAAAACAATATACAGAATTCTTAGATTGCTACAATTGCTGTGCTCTGAAAGACACAGGAACCATTTAAAGTTATACTTGGGAGTTCAACAAATGCTTACTTGAAATAACATGGTAACTGAAAGCACTGAATTCCGACAGATTGGCCCATGACTTCACTGTCAAAACAGCATCAAGGCAAATCTACCTGAAACGAATGAAACTAAGAACAATGATAGAACAAGTTACAAAAAGCTCTAAACACTCTGTTGATTAGATGTGCTTTGAACTGAAAGATCCAAAAAAAAGGCACCAGATAGAGAAGCTAAACAAGTGTACTAATGGAAACGTGTTAACTGTTCCCCAACAGAAAAGGAACAAATACTGTTTCAGATGAACTTGGAATTGTTATTAATCTGTATACCACTTGCAAATCTTTTCTTCGGATTTCTTCTTTTGTCTGGAACTAGTAGTTGAATTTGTGTACGATGTGGTTTTTATTTGTTTTGGGTTTTTTTTCCTTTTTGTTTTATGTCTGAGGTTTTCTACAATCTGGCTTAAAGTGAAAATTCTGTAAATAAAGTTAAATTAGAAAATAACCCTTGAATATGGGAGTCATGCTTCTGTTTAAACTATAGTTTTTAACTACTTTTTAATTAAAACATTACCTCATGTTTCCATTACTTCTATAAAACCTGCCGATTCAAGTTCTTCTTCATAAATTGCTGTCAGCGTTGCTATAGATGCATCTGGGCTCAAACTGACCATCAGCAGATGATCATTTGGCAGAAGAGGGTCAGATATGTAACAGAGATAGTGTTGAGGGGAATCAGTTTTTAATTCATGATGTGTTTGGTTCATAACTTCCCCATAAAGGATTTTTGAGGGGAGGAAATAGTTGTATGTATACTTTAATTGCCTAAGGCTTTGGTTCAAAGGGCATCTATAATAGTATAGTAAAACTTAAATTCTCCGTGTTCTTTTAAGTGGGATGTATGCACAAATTAGCATCTAGTTCTGTGGAAGGGAGCCTATTTTAAGTGATTGACTTTTGGTATTACTTAATTATCATATGACAGAAATTTAAAATTCTTGTTGACATTGAAAATTAATTTGTTATCCTCTGTTTCCCTGAATGTTTTGGTACCTTTTTCTGTTTTTCTTATGACTATAATAACCGTCTGATGCCAGGCGTGCTTTTCTTGCTGAGATGGCACGTAGTGCTAAAAGAACAGAATTAGAAAAATGCTTTGAAGAGGGGAAGGGGGCCGTACTGCTATTGCTCTGAGATCATAGAGGTTTTCCAAAAGACTGTATTTTTCACTTTCTATAGTTAATGCAATGACGCTTGTAATGTTATGACCATAGTACTTTCTTCCTGCTTAGATGGCTGGGCCATGTGCTTCAGAGCTACATCAGCTGGCGCTGCTTGATTCTTAAAATTGAGTATATTTTAAACAAATGTATAAACTTTTTGTTCTTAGTGACTAGAAAAGGCTTCAGTCAGGTTTCCAACTTGAGTGGTCTCATTAGGAGAAGGAAAAACTGTGTAACTTGCAGAGGCTTTGATGGAGGACTGTTTAGGTGTTAATGGACCTTCCTTTTAAAGAATAAATGTGTTCAATTTTCCTTTTTGCCTACAGGGACGTCATCCTACTCTCATCAAGGTTATGGCTGTGAATCAAAGCTGTATAGCCTTGACCATGGCCATGAGAAACCTCAAGACAAGAAAAAGAAAACCTCTGGCCTTGCCACCCTCAAAAAGAAATTCATTAAGCGTCGGAAGTCTAGTCGATCTGCCGATCATGCCAAGCAGATGCGTGAGCTCCTCTCAGGCTGGGATGTCAGAGATGTTAATGCGTTAGTAGAAGAATATGAAGGGACGTCAGCCTTAAAGGAACTTTATCTACAAGCTAATTTGGCAAGACCAGAAGCTAGGACACTACAAAAAGACATGGCTGAACTTTATCAGTACAAATATTGTACTGATGTAGACTTAATATTTCAAGAAACTTGTTTTCCTGTGCATCGGGCGATATTGGCAGCAAGATGTCCGTTTTTTAAGACGCTGCTTTCTTCCTCACCAGAGTATGGGGCAGAAATAATAATGGACATTAACACAGCTGGCATAGATATGCCTATGTTTTCTGCTTTGTTACACTACCTTTATACGGGCGAGTTTGGAATGGAGGATTCGAGATTCCAAAATGTTGATATCCTCGTGCAGCTTAGTGAAGAGTTTGGAACACCGAATTCCTTGGATGTTGACATGCGTGCACTGTTTGATTACATGTGCTATTACGATGTGGTTCTTAGCTTTTCATCCAACTCTGACTTAGTTGAAACTTTTGGTGGAAGTCAGAACTGTGTCGATGAAGAGCTCAGAGCTCACAAAGCTGTTATTTCATCGCGATCTCCGTTTTTTCGACACTTACTGCAGAGGAGGATACGAACTGGTGAAGAAATCACAGACAGAACTCTACGAACTCCAACTAGAATTATATTGGATGAATCTATCATACCAAAAAAATATGCTAAGGTCATTTTGAACTGTATGTATACAGATGTGGTGGACCTCTCAGTTTTGCACTCCAGCCCTTCAGTGGGCAGTTTAAGTGAAGTTCAGGCTCTTGTAGCAGGAAAACTAAACATGACTAGGGCTGAAGAAGCTATGGAGCTTTATCACATAGCACTGTTCTTGGAGTTTAACATGCTTGCACAAGGTATGTAATACTGTCCTTGCTGTAGAAGAGATGACCTTCTTAGAACATTGTTTTTAGCATATTGCAGTGTAAGTGTGCCTGATGACTCTTGCTATCAATGACTGACAGTTCCTTTAAGAAAAGGAATTTATTTTCCATCTGCAAGTTGTAGAGTGCATTTGTGTTTTCTAGGAGCAGAAGAAGTGCAATGTGAGTGAGAGCTTTTAACTGTATTGCACATCTTTATTGAAGCATGCTATTTATGTCAAATATGTATAACTGGACTTCATATTTCTAATCTTTATCTCTTTAATAATAAATTAATTTTGATAAACAACAGGGGGAGAATATGAGAGATCCTTGAGACGAGGAAATATTTAGACTTTTTATGAAGTATCCCTGTATATTAACAAGGCTGGAAAGTTGAATGGTTACTTCTGTAGTTTTATGTCAAAGGGGGCATGCCAAGCCTGAAATCCTGCTGTTGGAAAGCAAATGTCAGGAAGTTGGGACAAGGGGTAATGGAAAGAAGCTGGAACACAAAGTTCCATTTAAACATAAGAAAAAACTGTTTTACTGGAGAATGATGTAGCCCGGGCACAGGCTGCCCAGGGACATAGAGTCTCCTTCTTTGGAGGTTTTCAAAACCTGCCTGGACACGTTCCTATGTGACATAATGTAGGTGGACCTGCTTTAGCAGGGGAGTTGGACTAGATGATCTCTAAAGGTCCCTTCCAAACCCCTACCATTCTGTGATTCTATGGAATTTAACAGCTTAATTGCACTAGTCCTAGGTCTTTAGTATGCACTTCTTGATGTACAGAACTGAAGTCAGAAGTAGTCAGTGTTTTCAGACTTGATTTAGTGAATTTCACTTCTGTCTGTTCCTGTTTTTCCCTCAAATCCTGATAACGTGCTCCTGTGCGTGGAGGCTGGCCAGAGTTATTGCAGTCTCTGCAGAGGTTTGGGAGTACTGACCCATAAAGTAATAATGCTTCTCGTGGTGGCAGGAGCTTTGCTTGCTATTTGTCTGTTGCTGTTTGAACTCTTCGGTGGCCATATGATACATAATGGGATACAGCAATTCTTTCAGGCCTTGCTGGTGGGGGATGAGAATTTCACTTCTGAACCAAACAATGGAGAGTGGAATTAACTAAGATATCAGCCATGTGATTTGTTCAAGCTAGTTTAAATTTTTAGGAATTTTGTGGGAAGAGGAGCCTAGATGGAATTATCTACCACCCTGTCCAGTCACATCTTGATGGTCTCCAGTGATAAGGACTATACTGTTTCCTTAGGGCAACTTCTACGTGTTGCCCTTTGTTCTCTCCATGTGGTTCATTGTGAAGAGAGGATCCCTAGCCTCTTTGTAGCTGCCTTTTACATACTGGAATGCTGTGATGAGGTCCCTCAAGCTGGAGGAAGAGAGAAGACACTTAACTCTTTCAGTCTTTCCACACTGGCTGGTATCTCTGGCCCTTTGTTCATCTTCATTGCACACCTCCTTTGTACCTGCTTGGGTCTGACTGCATCTTGTTTTTCAAAGTACACCCAGAAACTGAATGTTGAATGCAGAAGTGGCAAAAAGTTTTACTATAGTTGAGCTACAGTGTTAAATTCATTCCTACACAATATTAACAAGTTAACCATACTTGAGAACAGGACAACTCCATAGATCAGCTGGTAACAAGAGAGGAAAAACAGTTGAAATAAGATGTTACAAGGATACAGTTTCTTGGTTTTGGTGCATATACATATACAAGTGCATGAAAAGATTTGGTGTGCTCAGGGAATACTGATGAAGGTATTAAACCGAATGAAGCCCTCAATAAGCCACTGAACAATTATGCACTCTATCATAAATGAACAGGGTGTAATTCTTTCCCTCTGGAAAACTGGTCTGGAGGTGCTCTGATGAAACAATGTAAGTTAAAGCAGATAAATAATAATAGAGAACTTCAAAGAGAAACTTAGGCAGAGTTACAGATAGAAAAGCAGATTTTGATTTTTAAATGCTAGTAAATGCTGAAAAACAGAACTAATGTTACATTTTATGCTGAGTTTCATTATTTTTGCTCACTTTGAGTGTGCTTGAGTTCAGTGTGTCCTAAACCAGCACTCTTTTCAGAAATGCACTACAAGCCAGTGCTGCTCTGTAATATATATTCTATGAGGCAGCAGTAACAAGATCTTAACTTTTCCTTACATTTCCTGGAGGAATGCTACCTCTAGGGAAGGAAAATAAAAGGCAGCAGCAGGAGCTGCACTGGTCTTGCAGCACCTTGGCAGCACATTTGAGTGGCTGGAACCAGCAAGAAGTACAGCAGTGTGGGTTCAGTCTTGGTGGTTCTCTGGATGAAACAGCTGTAGTGTCATTGGGAGAAGGTAGAGGGATATGGTGGCCTTCAGAGGTACCTTCCTTCCTTGGGAAATTTATGTTAGACCACAGAAGTGGCGAGCTGAGGGGTAAGGGCTGAGGAGGCCCTTATACATAAGGGAGAAATGTAGTAAGTAGTGCCTGATTTGGCAAGGGTTGAAATGTCATTTGCTAGTATTGGATAATATAATTAAATTTGGCATCTTGTCAAATACTGAAATTCCAGGTGTTAACTTGAACTAATCGGGGATTTTACTAATTGGTATTGTGTTCCCTAGCTACAGGAGAAAGCAGTAAGCAGTCTGTAGAAAATCTGTGTATGCCAGTGAAGTCAGTATTTAATAGCTTCATACATTCCTGTTTAGGTTATTGGTGCTGTGATGACACTGAAGAATTGTTCTGGTATAAACTTGTAATTAAAAGTAAGCTTATTTGATCAAGGAAAACTATATCCCTGCACTTGATTAACAGATCACTTCACGAAGTATGTGGTCTTATGGTGACTACATTATTATTTCAGCACTTAGCCATAGCACTTTGTCCTCTCTTATTGTCATGCTTTACATTAGGAAGAGGAGAGATATTGGTTTTCAGTAGTGTCCCTCCCATTCCCTGAGTTCATAGCTAACTTACTTCTGTGCTGAAAGCTGTCACTCGAAACACCCGACTTCCAGATGTTAAGCAGAGTTATCATAGAAGAAATAGCACAGTGTAGGTAGGTGTTGGAGACTACTGAGCAGGCAATTATCAGGAAATCTCTTAACTTGGTCTTCTGACAGTGCTTTTCAGCTCTGTTTTGCTACAGGTGTCTAGTTTTTCTGGGTTTCTGACTGATCCCATCAGTTGGCTTTCACAGTAGCTGGTGTCTTAAGTTTCTTCTCTAGATTTCCCCACCCCCTGGGTCAAGTTTGTTGATTTGAGTTCAGTCACGCTACCCAACTGCAGACTTGCTAAAGCTTGTCTCCCTGGTTTCCTGGAAAATATTTTGGGCTCATTATGTGCAAGTCTGAATATTCTTTCCAAGTAATTTTGCTCACTTTTACTCAGCTTTGGCTGAGTATTTGTAACTGAGTGTCAAGTGAAGTTGATGTGTTTTAAAGCTTCTGATCAACTGGTTTTATTTTCAACAAAATTTAGTCTGATTTGTCTTCAAGGACCTTTCTAAGTGTCCAGATGTTGTAATTTTTCTTCAGTTTCAGCAGATGATTCAGTTTTGACTCTTTCCATGGAAATCTTCCCGTACTCCTTTTCCTGACTTGTATTTTAATAGATGATTTCCCTGTGATGAAGTCAGTGATAGTATGGGTACGTGCTATGAAACTTTACTGTCCAAGTAAAGCAAGATGGCTTTATTTAGAATTTACTCTGCCTTCAGCTTGATTTGTTTGAGCTGATGATTCTCACTTGTCTTCAAGAGAAACTAAATTAGATCTTTGAATTAAGTAATGAGAATAAATGAGCCAATTGCAAGCATGTATCTTTTATAGAGCTGATTGTACTGAAACCCCTTTGTACCTCATAGGACTGAGAGTGCTCTTAAGAGTGCTGCAGTATTTGTTAACTATTTGTTAACTTCAAAAAGTGAAGTTCTTTGTTGATTTGACAGAGACTGTGAGGACTAGAGCCCTCTCCAGCAGGTTCAAGCAAATCCCTTAGTGAAATGATTCTGTGCTCTGCCAGCTTATTTCTGCCTCTGCTTTTGTCTTCACTCTGCCTTGCTGCTCTGTCAGCTGCACTGATGGCGGTTGTTTTAATACATTGACTTACAAAGATCACATTTAAAATCGCTTATCCCTTCCTCTTTTGTAGTACAGTTATTAAAACCAGATCAATTCCCTAGTTCTGTTGGTCACAGGTTGTTAAAATAATCCCCCTTCCCTGCACTGCTCCATCCACTGTAGAGAAGTTTGACTTCAGGTATTTTACTGGATAGCTATATCAAGTATATGAGTCCCCTTCTGCATCTTGGCCCTGTTGCTTATTGTAGTGAGTAGTGTCACTGAGGTGGTAGTACAGAATGTTCTTCTATTACTGGCTTTTGGATGCTGGAACTGTTTGAAATAGTTTTGCCTGGGAATCTCTTCTGCCTGCTGATTCCAAGAAGTTTTCTGAAGTAAAATTGACAAAGAATAACTTGGTTTCAGGGTTTTCGTTTTTCTTTTATTTTTAGGTGTTGACTTTACCCTTGACAAGAATAAGAACTAAGAAACTTTCTTTTTAAAGATATATTCAGAGTCTTTGATCTAGAGGCAGATATCGCCTGACATCAAAAGTACCCTTGATCTCAGCAGGACTGAAATGCCGAAATGCCAGGAAGCCCACAGTAGCGGTATTAAATACACACAAAGGTATTGGGGGAAGATTACAGCAAGTGTGTCAGCTATATGTCAGTGCAGTAGGAATGCTCAAAGGAACTAGTCTGGCACTTAGAATAATTTTAAAATAAATTGGATATGATTAAGTAAATATAAATCTGACCTATTATCTCCTTAGAATGATTCACTTGAGTACAAGTTGGGAAAGTACTTCCTTAGGTTATATTATGAAGATGAAGACTGGAGAAAGCAGGACGTGGAAAGAATATTCCTTAGAGCAGTTGCATTCCAGAGTGATGTGCAAAGATAAAGATTTTGACTGAGTTGTGCAACTGGGCACATAAATTAGTTAATGTAATAGTTTGCAGAGAAACAGATCTGGTCACTGTTTTCAGGTTTTGGTTTCAGACACCTGTATTCTAGCAGCTTAACTACCGAACTGGCAGCAGTCCCTCTAAACATCAGCTCTTCTCTACTCAATCCTTTATTGTTATGTTAAGTTCTTCCCTCTGGTTTATGATTGAGGTTTTTTTTCTGACCCGTGATTGTTTTGTGTTTAAGCTTGGATCAGCTACACTGCCTGCCACTGCTGCTGCTGAATGTGCTTCTTAAGAAACATTGAAGCCCATTCAAGGGCCATTTTCAAGTGATGCCTGCAAGAAAAGGAGCTTCAGATTTCAGCCTTCCTAAATTCATGCATTTTGCATGTGACAGGAGCAGAAGAGTAAATTTATTTTTTTGGAAGAGAAACATTTAAAGAGCTTTTGCCACAAATATAGAACACTTTAGTAGCCAGAAATACAAGATAATGGTTATGTGTGAACTTTAAAACATCAAAAATGCAGCTGTTAATATGGAATGTTTAACTTCCATATTTTAAATGAAAATGTGTTTAAATAACACAAGTTATGTTGGTTTCATTGCTTCATAATTTAGTATTTCAGATTGCTGGATAATATGCTGTGTTGGATGTGAAATTACTGAAAGTTTCTATGGTGAAAGGATGGTTAGCATAACACAAGATGCTGCCTGACCTAACCTTCAGATCATATTTAATTTTTCTCTTAACAGTTAATCTGAAGTGCTATTAAGTCATCAACTTTGTGTTTGAATAAAGCAAAAGATACTACTGTATACTCTCAGCACTGCTGTAATAGATGTGTTTTGAATTCAGCCTTTCAAGGATGGAAGTACATTAATGTTGTAAATTTTTGTGCTTAGAAAAATCAGAAAAGGGATTAAAAATAGCTCAAAAAGAGTTACTGAACTTAGCAACAGATTTCAACATTGTTTGAACACTAATGCCTATTGAGCTCTTTATCACCAATGCTATTTAGGTCTTTTCTTTTCTACAAAATATTCAAATATCTTTGCACTTTCATGTAACCAAAACTCCTGGTGCTGAAGCACACAAAATGTGGAAAATAATGTAAATGCAAGTTACAAGCTTGGTATCAATTAACTTTATCTCCTTTTAAAGTTTGTTTTTTTTTTTTAACACTTTGTAGAGGAGGTGGAAAAGTGCTAAAACTTCAAACCTGTAGCATTCCTTTGTGACAGAGAATATGGTGCTACCAGAAGGCAGTAAATGTTAACAAACTGGTGAAGTCAGCCTGCAGCCAGAAGATGGATGTTGAATGAGATCCCTTGTTCACAATACAGTGATAGGAAAGCAGAGGTAGTTGCAGTTGCTGCTTATGTAATAACCAGTTAACCTGCTAGTACCGTGTAAGTCTTCTGACTTGCTCTTACTGCTTTCATAACTGATGTTTTGCCTACTGCTGTGGAGAACCTAAATTCTTATTGCCACGTCTCTAGTTCTGTGAGGACACTTGAATCTGACACTGATTGTTTGTCAGAAGTGATACAGCTGCCCTGCTTCCTGCATTAAGCCTCCCGATTTCTGTTTTCTGTGCTGGCAGTAGGGTTTGTGCTATTGGGGAACTTCCAAACATGTTGCAATCCGCACTACCTATAGGTCATACCTCTGAACTCTTCTCTACGTGGCAGTAAATTAAAAAAACTAAGATTCCTAATTGCCAGCATGATCTTTCCTAATGCAGCAAGTTTAAGAAGACCTTGAATAGCTTCAAGACTGGCTCAGTGTCAAGATGTGTTCTTAGTACGTTTTTTTTTCTTCTTGGCTTCTCTGGTTTGCCTAAGTTTAGGGGAAAGGTCCCCACCACAGAGTGAGTTAAATCAAGCTAACAATTTTGTAGTAAAAACTTTGCATGACTCTACTTTTGCTAACTGTTCAAGACATTTAATTTATCTTCAGTAGGTCTATCAGCTGTCTTGATAAGATCCTAAGCTAATAGTTAACATGCTAAACATAGGCTCAAGCTATTTGTGTTTGCAAGGGCTGTGGAATTGCATTTGAGGCTGAACTGGCCAAGCAGAAAGGACTTATTTGTAGGCAAGATGATACCCAGCAAAAGGAGTGGATGGAATAACCTCATTTGTCCAAATGTGGTAGTCATCTTTCATTTCTTTAGACACCAAGTTGAATCTCTGAAAGATACTAATGGTCACAGAAGCTTGTGATAGCACACTTTGGGACACTGCAAATAGATCTTGGAAAGTCTGTGGCTGCGTGAATATTACAAAATAATACTCATAGGAGAAAAATGCTCTATTCCACTGTGAGGAACAATATTGTGACTATTAGATGACTGGGTTTTTTTTTTGCCAAGTGGCTGATTGTTAAAGCAAAAATCCCTTCTGCCAAAGAAGAAAATAAATTGGATTCCTTCCATGGATAGAATTGGGTTGCCCCAATTTACTTCGATGTTCAGAATACCCTTAAATTATTACCTCATGCTAACTTGGGAAGAAATACTTCTAATAATCCTCCAGTTCTGACACATTGCTAAAATTACTTGGGAAAAGGACTGTTTCATTTCCTACGAATCCTAAATGAGCTTTTTGCCTCATGATGTCAGTTTATTGGTAGTTGTGCAATAATTGGACTTGACAGAACAACTGAGACTGAGGGGATGCTCTGTTTCTTTCAATCAGTGTTGCTCAGATCTTTGGAACTGTCTTTTCAGGGGGCAGGTATCCTTATTGTTTCTAAAATTTCAGGTGAAATACTATGAATGGCACTTGCTTTGTAAGAGCAAAGAGACATGACTGATTTCAGTGAGCGGATTTACATACTGCCTTTGAAATGGAGCAGTCCTTATGAGTAATCTTTAGACTTCAGGGGACAGGTGATCATCTCTTGAAGCCAGCTTGAATGCAAACAAAATAATTACATGCAAAAAGTTGTGTTAGGATTTAGCAGGGCAAAACTTGGTACAATAGAACAGATGATCCTGAAAAATTGCTTCAAACTACTGCAACTACAATCTTAGAATCGTTTTGGCTGGAAAAGACCTTTAAGATCAAGTCCAACCACTAATCTAACATTGCGCAGCCTATCACTAAACCATGTACCTCAGCATCTCACCTACACAGCTTTTAAATATCTCCAGGGAGGGTGACTCCACCATGTCCCTGGGCAGCCCGTTCTTGTGTTAAACCAACCTCTTAGTGAAGATTTTTTTTTTTTTTCCTCCCCTCCCCTCATCTCCAATCTAACCCTCCCTTGACACAACTTGAGGCCATTGCCCCTTGTCCTGTCATTCATTACTATTACTTGGGAGAAGAGACTAAGCTCCTCACCTTGCTACAACCTCCTTTCATGAGAACCTCCTTTTTTTCCAGACTAAACAACCCCAGTTCTGTCAGCTGCTCCTCATCAGACTTGTGCTCCAGACCCTTCACCAGCTTCACTGCCTGTCTCTGGACACACTCCAGCACCTCAGTGTCCTTGTGTTCAGTTCTGGGCTCCTTACTACAGTATTTGATGTACAACCTCACCTGTGTTGAGCACAGGGGGACAATCACTTTGCTGGTCCTGCTGGCCACACTGTTTCTGATACAAGCCAGGAGGCCATTGGCCTTCTTGGCCACCTGGGCACAGGGCTGATTCATATTCAGCTGGCTGTCAGTCAGCACCCTCAGGTGTTGATCCTTTTCTGCTGGACAGCTTTCCAGCCACTCTGCCCCAAGCCTGTAGCATTGCCTGGGCTGTTGTGACCCAAGTGCCAGGACCTGGTACTTAGCCTCATTGAACCTCATACAGTTGGCCTCGGCCTGCTTTTCCAGCATGTCCAGGTCCCTCTGAAGAGCTTTCCTGTCCTCAAGCAGATAACACTCCCACCCAATTTAGTCTTGTCTGCAAAGTGATTATGCACTCGATTTCATCATCCAGATCATTGATAAAGATGTTAAACATAACAGGCTTCTGCACTGAGCCCTGGGGAACAACACTGGAGACCAGCTGCCACCTGGATTTAACTCCATTCCCTACTACTTTCTGGGCCCAGCCATCCAGGCATCCTTTTGCCTAGCAAAGCATACACGTGTCCAAGCCACGAGCAGCCAGTTTCTCCAGGAGCATGCTGTGGAAAATGGTGTCAAAGGCTTTACTGGAGTCCAGGTAGATAAAATCCACAGTCTTTCCCTCATCCGTTAAGTGGGTCACCTTGTCACAGAAGGGGATCAGGTTAGTCAAGCAGGACCTGTCCTTCATGAAGCCATGCTGATGGGACCTGAACACCTGGCATCCTGTGTGTGCCTCACGATGGCTCTCAGGATGATCTGTTCCATGACTTTCCCCAGCACTAAGGTCAGGCTGACAGGCTTGTAGTTCCCCAGATCCTCTTTCCTGCCCTTCTTGTAGGTGGTTGTCATCTTTGCTAAACTTCAGTCCAGTGGGACCTCCTCCTAACAAGTCATGGTTAGCTTGCTTTCACTGTGCCGGGTTTGATGCACTTTTCTCTTTTGAGACCCAAAATGAAAGATGAGAGATTCACATGACATAGTTAGATACAATGTCAGCCATTAACTACATAAGTAAAAAGGAAAATTGTAAGTAAAAATGGATTCTGAAGTGGAAATCTTATTACTTCATTTATTTATTTTTCTGACATCTGCTGAAGTATTTTCAGCTTTTTTTTTTTTTTTTTTTTTGAGGTAGGTTTAGTTTTGAGGGTTTTTGTGTTGTTCTGGGTTTTTTTTCAGGTTCTTAACCAGAAATTTTTTAAGACTCCAGAGTGAAGTTTATCCTTCAGGTTTCTGGGGAATTCCCCCATCTAGAGGAGGCATTTTCTCTAACCTGTACCAAATCCGAAGGAGCAGATTTCAGAGCAGTTCTCGTCCTCTGCTCTCATCTGTACCGTTGATGATCAGGCTGATGTTCTGATTGCCTCCAGCCAATCTTGGCTGCATGTTCCATACTTGCTTTAGGCTGGTCCTCACCGTATAGGTTAGAGGTCTATAGTAAAACATCTGTTCTTGTTTGTAGTAATAGTTAATGTAACCTAATGACAATAGGTAGCTCTGAGAAGTGCCATATTACTTCACTAATGGTAACAGACAAAGTTTGAACACTTAGCCCTCAGTCAAAAGCAGATGGAGAGTGTAACTTGGAATGAGTAGTGTAGTGCTGCCTTTAGTGCACTGTTCAAAAAATTTTGGTAGCCCTTCTGTCACTGGCTGCATTGATGCATAGTCTTCCTTTCTCTCGGGCAAATCTAGCATGTGAAAAGCAAATCATCCAAGAGCTTATTGAGACAGGTTTGTTCTAAGTATGAACTGGTGCAAAGTTGGGTACTGTTTGGGGGACAGATATTGCTCTCATGACTTCCTTTAGAAAAGAAATTAGAAAGATTTCCTAAATTATAGATGTATTCCTGGAATTTTCTGCAAACATTCTCAGTGAGTATTGTCTGTATAGTCTGGGGGGGGGTGTTTGTATACTTAAATTTAGAGAATGCTAATGGCAGAATATTGTTCTCATAATTATCATGCTGGCTTTTCTGTAGTATTAAGTAGAAATATGTGTCTGTAATAGGATGGGTAAATGTATAACCTGACTCATGTTCAAACTGTTTCTTCATAGTATTTTCTTTACCTTATTGCTTAAGTTTTCCTTTTCAGTGACTTAACTCCTAAGTAGTAGTTCCTTTGATAAATACCCTTCTCCTTGAAGTAGTATGTTTGCTTGTTACTGCTTTCTCGTTAGTAACAGTTCAAAAATACATAGTATCAGGAGAGCCTCTTCGATCTTTGTCTTGACAAGCCTTAAGATTACCACACCAAACTCTTACTCAGCTTAGTCCAAGAGTTCAGGAATGAGGTACAGCTCTCTAAACAATGTCCAAGTTTAGTTTTTAAATATTCTTGAAACTGAAAGAAAATGATGATGTAGAAGAAGTAATTGCAGTGTAAGCATGCTGCTCTGAACTGTCCAGGGACCTCTTACGGGCATAAGCACAGCTGTAATTTTATAGCTGTCATGGGTTGAGACTGGAATGTATAATTTTAGAGTGTTTTGTTGGTTTTTTTTTTTTTAAATTGCTATCTTTATATTACAAATAGAAATGGTATTCTGTGTATATGTAAACCAGATGTACAAATGAAATTGTCAAAGTAACTTACCAACGTTGTGGTACCATCTGTCTTAACTCAGTAACCCCAAGTACCCTCCCACAGTACATCTCACCTTATTGCTTCCAAATCTGCTCCATCTCCCTTCAGGACACTCAAACATCCCCAGTCTCTTCAGAAAACATGTGCTCTGTGAAGAGTAAATCCTAATGCAACAATGGATACAAATAAAATGTAGCAGACTCACCAGGAGTCAGAATACCTGCCAAGATCTTGGGTACTTCACTTTCTGCTTCCCTCAGAGGAAGTGCTTGCTGTTTCAGCACCTTCTTACTTGCTTGATATGAAGGCTGTGGTGGTGGCCTGGAGCAACCAGCTGCCACTTCCTGCCTTCTCTGTGAGTCAGAGGATGATGCTCTGCTGCCCTCGTCCTGTGCTGAGTAGATGAGTACTAACAGGATGTCACAGCTTTTGTTTCTGCTCCTCTGCATGGTCTGTCTCGGGAGGGCCCATATGCAAAGTGATACCGAAAAAAATCCCAGTTCTGTTATGGTTTATGTACTTCCATTAGTCTGCTGCAAACAGTAACAACTCAAATTCAAACCTGCAACTTTATAATGTAGTAAAAAGTCAGAAAATGTTTATTAACCAAAGGAGGTTCAAGTAGGGCTGAACTAGCTTTCCAGTTGTCCATCCAGGCATGCCAGCAGGCTTGATGTTTCACATGCCTTTAAAAGGTAAGTGACTGTATGGTTGGAATGCTAAACAACAAATAAAATGATTAACACTTTCAAGGCAGAATTTAACCCCATTTGCAACCTTGGTCTGTAGAGCACTTCTGATTTTACTCTAACTGGATGTCATATAACCCTTTATATTACAGATTTAGCCAAACGGATTATTCCTTTGATCCACATGGATCAAAATGCTTCTGTAATAACATTGTTGATTTTTGCTTTTGTTTCCTAGGCTGTGAAGATATTATTGCTGAAAGCATCTCACTAGACACCTTAATTGCCATTCTGAAGTGGAGCTCTCAGCCGTACGGTTCCAAGTGGGTGCATCGTCAAGCACTACATTTCCTCTGTGAGGAGTTTACCCAGGTCATGACTTCAGATGTCTTCTATGAACTCAGCAAGGACCACCTGCTCACAGCTATTCAGTCTGACTATCTACAGGTAACCTGCCATACACAATACCACTTGTCCTGCTTGAAGTAGGATATGTTATACCATTACTAGAAGCGCTTGGGAGCAGCTCATTTTAAGTTGCAGGCAAGAGTGGGTTTGTATGCACACGGAGCATTCCTTCTAGAAGACGTAAAAAGTGAAATTGAAGCCGTGATTAAGAAAACTGTTCTTGGCTTGTAACACAACCCAAACTGGTGGTGTATGCTATTTCTTAGAAGCCTAATAATAGTTTAGAAACAGCTGCGAATTATTTTAAAGTAAGCGTTTCTGAACCTAGCATTGCCCAAGCATGTTTCAGTGTTTTGTAAAATTGTTTTGCTGTAACAATGTGCACCCTACTTGAGGGCAGAGGGAGCTGAGTTTATTTTTTGGGGGAGATGTAAAAATATGTTTTCTGATAAGTATTGCAGCATTTTGGTTTTTTGGTGACTTTCCTTCAGTGATCGTGTGGTTTTAGAGAGAGGAAGCCATACCGACTAATGGAAAGCTTGTAGACTTTTGCTGCCATTTCTCTTCAGGGGAGATATCTTTATAATGACAACCAGCCTTTTATAATTGAAGAGAACTGGGTTTTTTTAACATTGTATCCATCCCAGTCTTACTTTTTAAAAAAAGTATAAAGTGTTAAGAGATTTTTTTTAAAGGATTTTTTCCCCCCTCAAAGTTTTGTTTTCTTTTAACATGTAACAGCACTGTTGATCTCCCCTGATAGTGTGCATTATGACTAAACTTTCTGTGTTAATTATGTAGATAAATTTGTCAGTACATGATTTTTTTTTTCTCCAAAGAAGCTGAGTGATTAGAATATATATATAGGTATGAACAATGCAAAATTGTTTTGTTTATAGTATTACTGAAAATCTTTGCCTTCACTTAGATCATAATTTGGTTGGTTTGATTATTTTCCTGGCTTTCCAGGCTGTGCAGATACTGTAATGTAATTTGTAATGTTATATTGGAGATGGAAATGCCAACGTTAGAACTGCTCCTTTTAATTAACTTCAGTCAGTCAAATTTAACACCTGTAAGTTTTCACAATAAACAAAACTTTTCCTTCTGTGGAAAAAACTTTCCACTTCCTATGGATTCAATAAGTGACGTGAATCTAGAAATCATGGTGGTGATGTACCAGTAGTACTATCTTAAAATGTCTGGAGGAAGTGATATAGCAGACCATGAAACATAAGTGCTTGCTTTGCTCTTGGTATAGTTCTAAAAGACTTGGGTATGTGATTTGTTTTATTTTTCTTAATTTGTGTGGATGACATGAAACTGAGCATATACAGATTGCTGACTCTCTCTTTCTACCAGGCAAGTGAACAAGATATTCTAAAATATCTGATTAAATGGGGAGAACACCAACTAATGAAGAGAATAGCAGATCGAGGTGAGAATCCTTTAAACTACACAGTTCTAAACCAAGTAAAGCCATGTGTATGGAAGTTGTTTTCTGTGGGTTATCTGTAACTTAAGGAAATTTCATCTGCTTTGTTTATAGTATGATCAAAACTAAAGAGATGCACTTGAGAAAAAAAAAAAGCTTTGTCCTCTTAAAAAATGAGAACTCACCCAGTCTTGAGGGGGCTGGGACTGTTTAGCCTCAAGAAAAGGCTTAGGAGAATCTTAGCAAAGTCTATAATAATGTCTTGTGGCACGAAGAAGAAATAGAAATCTTCTCTTGGCACCCAGGACAGGATGAGAGGCAGCAAGGTGTTAACTGAAAGACAGGAAATTTTGTTTAAACACAAGAAGCTCTGAAGATGGTCAGACGATGGAACACATTGCCCAGAGTAGTTAAGGCATCTCCTTCTATCCTACTGGATGTAGCTGTGGGCAGCCTTCGCTGCTCTGCCTGGGTAGGTGTGGGCAGAGACGGGTGGTCATGGACAGACCAAACATCTAGAGGTCCTTTCAACTTCTGTGATTTCTGATTTTTAGGTCTGGTTGATTTCCCGTTGTCTCAATTATTTTTCTTGTAACTAATTTGTCAAATAAAAAAGCCTGCAAGACTTTTACTTTTCTGTACTCATTCAGGCTTCTCGCAGTATGCTTATTTTTAGTTGACAGTGTCAACCTTTCACTTCAGTTTGAGTTAAGTTTCTCCCACAGAAATCTGTGGTAGTGAGAAAAAAGCCATCAAGTGGCATCCGTGTTTTTCCTAAAGTAGATGTAGATGTATTTTTATTACCTCAGATGCGTATTATTGCTACAGTGGTAACTTCAAGGGTAATGTCACACATGTTGGATGTGGGAAGCGGGTTAAATATAGATTTCCCAAATAACAAATGCAACTAGTTTGTATAGTTCATTCCCACCACAAAGTGTCAACCAGATAGTATAACAAGAGGAACAGAAAGGGAAGAGCCTACTAGTGTGAAAACGAAGTTCTGATATGGCTGCTGTATTCGGAGGGCTGGCCGTGTATTTGAAATCCACTCTTTACTGCTTGTGGTGTAACTGTGTTGTCATGGACATGTGTGAAATGCAACAAAAAGGCAAAGGATGAGCTTTCTGTGACCTAAGTAATTATTAACCATCTGTTTTCAAAACAAAATTTTCTAAGTGTTTGTCTTCAGGAGAAGCTGCTAATTTGGAGCAATTGTGCAGCTTTCTGGCCTGTGGTAGTCATGAAGTAAACATGTCATTTCTCTTTCCTGGAATCATCAGATAACATGATAAGTAAATGCAGAGATAAGAGGTATTCTAAGTTGTCAGATTAAGGCAAAATTAACTCTGGTAATTCGGTCTAAATTCTTCAGTGATGCTCCTGATTTTGCAGCTCTGAATGTGTGGTGGTGTCAGTCAAATACCAGAAGGCATTAGAAATTGTAATGGGCCATGGCCAAAACTTGAGCTGCCTGTATTGAAGAGAGGAGTGGTATGTTTGGCAGATTTCCTCAGAGTGAAGCTAGTCAAATTCAGAGTGGGCACAATACATACAATACAGGTGAAGGTACTTAACTGAGGAGGGAGAATGACCCGAGCTTGTCGTGCATTGTCGTCTGGTACCAAAGGTGCTCATTCTTGGCATAAGCAGGTATCCTGTGACCATGAGAGCAGTTTGAATGTTCTTGATGTGGTGTTGCCAAGGTTGGGTCACACAAGGAGGCTGGGATAATTTATCTCAGTGGATTCTTCAGGCCTGAATTTGTAGAAAGTCGGTCTCTGAAAACTGCTGGAGAAAGGGAGAGAAGCTGTGGGAGAGAGTCCTTGGGGGGACTGCCAGCAGGGATGTACGAATGTTTTCATAGCATAGCTCTTGGTAGAGCTTATAAAGGTGGACCCCAAACATCATTTTTGTATTTTCACGTTGGCTTACACTTTGAAACCAACAGCTGTGCAAATGACCTGTGCTCTATAAACCAAACCTTGCCTGTATGGTTGCTTCATGTCACGTTTTAAGGCATGAAACAGTTTAGTAGAACAGTGCTGATAAGCACTGTTGATTTTAAAGCTTCCTGTAAGTCCTCTGATGCCTGCTTTCCTATTTAAACTTTTTGATGTAAACTTACTATTTCTTGTTCCTTCCCACAGAGCCTAATTTACTCAGTGGTACTGCTCACAGTGTGAACAAGAGAGGTGTGAAGAGGAGAGATCTTGACATTGAGGAGCTGAGAGAGATCCTCTCTCCGCTTTTACCTTTTGTCCGCATTGAGCACATCTTACCCATGAATAGTGAAGTACTGAGTGATGCAGTAAGTCAGTGCTCTCATACAAATACTGTCTCTGGGTTCTTTGTACTTCAGATTCTATAATGTTATCTTTGGGTATTTTTAAGGATTAGCTCCTAAAACGCTGTTACTCATTGTAGTAAGTTCTGGTTAAATTTTCTGTTGTTTGCATCTGTCAGAAGGCTGGAGGGAAATCAGCTGTGTAAGGGCTCAGTGTAAGAAATGCATTTCTCTCAAGTTTTATCCATGTTTATATTTTAAAAAACCCCATAAAACTCTTTCTTGATTCTTAAAGATGAAGAGAGGCCTGATTAGTACTCCTCCTTCAGACATGCTCCCAACATCAGAAGGTGGAAAGTCAAATGCCTGGCTGCGGCAAAAAAACGCTGGAATCTACGTGCGACCACGACTGTTCTCACCCTACGTGGAGGAGGCCAAGGTAATGATCATTAGCAGCACTTGCCTGTTGTTAAATTGGAGTATGCAGTGGGTTCTGTAAACAGGGAAAGATATTGGTATGTTTTGTCTCTCTTTGCATGTACTGGCCTAAAATACTAACATTTTCGATTTAACAAGACTTACAAGATAGATCATCAGGCTCAAGTCTCTAGAACTGGTCAGAAAAATTTCAACAAAGTTTTTTTTTGTCAAAATTGAAATGTTTGCGAGACAGATCTTGATGAAATTCCACCGGAAACAAAGCAGCGTTCTGAGGGAAACCTCCCTGGTTTCCAGCCAGTTTGCCGGCCCAGCTCCTCGGCAGCCCTCCTGGCAGGCGGATGGCAAGGTGAGAGCCTGAGAGTCCCAGTTCACAGCTAGTCAGCAGCCTTGGTGCCAGCTTCCCAGCTCCCACCAGAGCTGTGCAGAGAACTGCTATTCCACTCGGCAGAGGACTCTGATATTTCACCCTCTTGTTGGTCTTAGAATATATCTGAAATCCTTTCAGTCCTCCGCAAAATGGAATAGGTACCTTGTGTCCAGTTTCACTGCAGTCCTTTGTGTCCTGCTCAGGCAGTAGCTTCCTTGTTTAATATCTTGCATGAGGACTGTCAAACTGAAGATCTTCTAGCATCTCTGATGGTGACAGTCAGTGACAGGATGGTGATGGTTCTCTGTGAGGCAGAAACATGCCGTGTTCTGTTTGACAGAATGGGAGCCTTGTAGGTTGCTGAGGCCACCACTTAAGGCAGCTCTGGCTTAAGTCAAGAGCTTGTTGAGTCCCAGCAGTGCAGGTGCCTGCAGAGCAAGAGGGTGCACATCCACGTCACCTACAAACTCTGACCACTGTTCTAGTGAATTCAGAGCATTTGCCCTGTGCTGAAGGATGAACATACTTTCTAGAGATGCGAGTTGTTGACATTCTCATTGAAAGGAGGGGAAAAATAGAAGCTACTTTGCATTGAGGGCACAAAGGCAGGAGAGCACCAGGTGGCACTAAAGCAGCCAGTTAAAGTTATATGTTTGTATGTCGATTTCTTTAAAACTAACAAAAATGTGTTAAAAGAACATGTGATAAAAGCTTTGACTTCCAGTTTTTAGGTATATGAAGTACATTCAGGTATATGGGAGTGCTTTAGCAGAAATTTTAAACTAAAAAGTGCATTCTAAAAGCCCGGCCACCCATCAGGAGCCCTTCTTGTTTCTGTCAATTTCATATTGCACTGTTGATAGTTTTAAAAGCATCATTAGTTGTTTAGCCTGACAGGGAAGCCTCTCATACTTACTGTCTGGTAACTGTGCTTGTATTTATAGCTCAAGTATTGTGAAATGAAAAAATTGCAGGTGAGGGATTTCTGATTAATGCTTTTTCTTTCACTCCCCTGTTAGCCTCCCATTTTAAAATATCCTTTTAACATCAAATAAGAATCTGAAAAGGGTATGCATAGGTTTCTTCCCGTTCCTTTAAGCCATCTGAGGGAAACGTGCTTTACTTTCAGACTAATGCCTTCTACTCAATGGCACAGAGAGCTGAGATCTATAGGCAGGAATTATCTGAGAAGGTTACTTCTAGTTGGACAGATACGAAACAAACAAAGCAACCTTCCCAAACTGTATTCATCTGCCTGTCCTTAGCTCTGAAACTCAACTCTGATGGTGACTGGAAAATGGAATAGGAAGTGCTGTGGAGAAGCCAGGTGCTGTTTGGGCCTGGAGAGGTTGGGGTTTAGGCGTGCAGATGCGTGGCCTCACGAGGCCCCAATGCTGTCGTTGCAGTCGGTGCTGGATGAGATGATGGTGGAACAAACCGACCTCGTTCGTCTGCGCATGGTGCGAATGTCCAATGTGCCCGACACCTTGTACATGGTGAACAACGCGGTGCCGCAGTGCTGCCACGTCATTACCCACCAGCAGGTCAGCACCAACCAGTCCAGTCCTCCTTCAGTGATAGCCAACGAGATCCCAGGTAAGGCTGCCAGATCACCTGCCACAAGGCACGGCTTGGGTCCCATAGAGAGCAACTCTCATGCTGAAATACAAAACCAAAGGTGCCGCAGGACCTGTGAGGTAATTTGGTCTCTGCTGGAGCGTCATGTTAAGGCCTTTAAATGGCCATACTGGGTCAGGTCAAGGGGGTGTGCTGACTGGCCTGGAATCCTTATTCTGTCAGTGAGTGCCTGAGGAAAGTGTAGCAGGAAAAAACACACAGAATAATTCCCTGTTAAATTCTGTGTGCTCTTTAACCATTTGCAGCTCAGAGTTGTCCTGTTGTTTCTGTGTAGGTAGCAATTTTCAATGCATTTTTAAATCCATGAGCTTATGCAGTGTTTTGCACAACTTGCGTACGCTTTCAGCATCCGTTTTTAGGTGAAATTTCAGTAGATATGGATCAGTTTGAGAGTCTGTAGAAGACCAACAAAGATAGCATGTCACCAAGAACACAATCATCTTCCTCCCTCCACCAGTCCCCGTTTCCCTGTCTTATAAGCTCTTTGTATATCAAGTATAATCAGCTTTGTTGAAAGGAAGTAGACAAACTGTTCTTACAGATACTGGAGCAAGGGCAAACACAGTGGTTTAAATTGCTGACAGAATTTGAGGTGTTAGAAGGATCTGAAACACTATAACGTTAAACACTGCAGTAGGTTTTCTAGGAGGCTTTGTGGAATGTTTTTGATCTGTTTGTTTCTCATGATTTGGGAAGACTTGATGAAGCCTGAAAAGAGCTTCTGACAGCTTCTATAGTTTGATAAAAGTACTGATGGTTTAGAAACTTGGAGCTGTGGGCTCTCAGCAGTACATTACAATACTTGGACATTTTTTCCCCCCCACTCTACAGAAGAACATAAATATATTCTTCATGAATTCAATGTAAAGTATTTCATCATAGGATGCGACTTTGGTAACACTTTGTTCACTCTCGATTTCCAAAGAAGCTGAGAAGGGAAACGGGTTCTCAAAGGTCAATAATGTTTTGCAGAAGTCCTCATGTTCTGAAAAAAAACCTGTATCTGTTGGCAGCTGTGAGACATCTTGACCGATCTGAAATTCCACTACAGCTTGATTCCATGCAATTTAATATGAAGGTATTACTGCCAGCCCTGAGATCTGAGTGTGGCTACGAGCTCTGGGCCTGGCCACTGGTTGGAGTGTGGGTGTTGAGTCCCTGCTCACTTCCTGCTTGGCTTGGTTCTGGAATGAAGAATTGGTTGTTTTGCCAGTGCCTTGTGCTAGGAATGGTAGATGCAGCCCAGTTAGTTTGAGGAGATTCAGGCATGTACCAAACCTCTCACTTGAACAGGAATCCATCCCAAAGCACAGCTGGAGCACAAGAGCTGCTGGAGGGAGGGCTTGGCAGCGTGGCCTCATGCCCTTGGTCTGTGCTTCCACAGCAGGGGGAGTGTGACAGCTGTGAGCTTCTCCATCTTGTCACCTCACCTCCTGTGTTCCCCCTGCCCAAGTGTTACCCTGCCCGAGGGCTCCCTTTGCACAAGTACTCGTGGCAGCATGTCCGAGTGCAGCACCGCTGTGAAGGGAGCTCGGCCTCTGCTGATTCTGCGGATCGTTGGGTTTCCTTAGGTATTTTCCACTTTCAATTTGAACTAGAAATCCTGCAGCTGACTTGAAAGAAATGTTTTTTTTAATGTATATAGTCTCTCATCCATGTATGTCACATGAGTAATAGTAAAAAAACCCCAAACCTAGGACTTTTCAGAACAACTGAAGTGTGTGGAGAGTATTGTGAAGCCTTCTAGACTGGATAGAACTGCTTTTTTTCCTCAGTACAGAGACTCAGTTGTGGAGAGAGTATTTTATCCTTCATGTACCAATGTGATCTTTGTGAAATTGGGACCAGTTGTTGGCACGGTGTTGGGTTTTCTCCTTCTCTGTAACACAGATGTCTTTTCACACCGCTCTTGCTGTCTGATCCATTTAATTTTTATGAGCTTTTATTATGGACAGCTGGTCCTGGTGACGTCTAACGCTTGTGAAGCTGCAAAAGGAACAGATGCCAGGACTTACATGTTCAGAGGTCTGGATTTGTCATCTCTTTGATGATGTGCACATTTTCCCGAGGACAGAAAGACCACTGAGAAATGTTATTTGTTGTCAAACAGCAGCAAGAATCACAGAATCTTAAGGGTTGGAAGGGAGACTTCGAAAGATCATCCAGTCCAACCCCCCCTGCCAGAGCAGGACCACCTAGAGTAGGTCACACAGGAGCTCGTCCAGGTGGGTTTTGAATCTCTCCAGAGAAGGCATCTGGGCAGCCTGTTCCAGTGGCATGAGGAAGTTTTGCACCAGGATAAATACCCCAAATTATACATTGTTTCCTTTTGGAAGGTTTTTGGAGGATTTTTTTTGTTGTTGTTGTTAAATTATTTCAATATGGTTGCATAAACCAACATCATTTTAATAGGTTTGTACTGGCTTACGGTTTGTGTAATTTCCTTTGAATGCTCTTTCTGTAGTTACGTGCTGCTGTTATGGTCTTGTGATTATAGAATTCCACTAGAAGTGTGAGTGTAAGCCAGAAAAAAAAATCAGTGTATTCTGGACCTGTAGAATTCATGAGGGGAGCAGTGGGCTGTTATTTAAACTGTCCTTCCTGCACCCCAAAAGGTGAAGTTCCTGCATCATGAGCGCTTTTCAGAGAGGGCTGTATCTGCAGCTCTTTCTCGCAGAAGCTGGAAAAATGGTACATGCCTTTGCTATTTGTATGACATGTGTGTCACCCCAGGAGGCTTAACGGTGCTCCAGGGAATGCGTGTAAGGTGACCTGTTCCTGGCAGGATGCTTCTCGACGACAAAAAAACACGAAGCCAAATCAGCCCGATGTTAGACTTTCCCTTCAGAATCAAACCTAAGCACTGCAATCACACCATCCCGCGGCTCAACAAGTAACGTCTGCTCTCCCTGTTTTGTCCCTCTCATGCAGTTCCCAGCCTGCTGGTGGTGAAGGAGATGATCCGGCGGCTGCAGGAGCTGCGCCACGCCGAGCAGGTGCAGCGCGCTTACGCCCTCAACTGCGGCGAAGGCGCCACTGTCAGCTACGAGATCCAGATCCGCGTGCTGCGCGAGTTCGGGCTCTCGGATGCGGCGGCTGAGCTCTTGCAGGTGCGGAGCGCTGGACTGCGAGACCGCGAGCGCGGGGATTTGGCTCGAAGGTGTAACCTGCAGTGAGAGAGCTGCTTTGTGTTTGCAGCTGCAAAGTCGCTTTGGAATGCCTTCAGAGCTGTCCAGCTGCAAGGCGCAGCCGGGCTGTGGTATTTGAATTTCATAAACGTGGAAGTGCAACGTATAAATATTTTTCTCGGGAGCTGTTTCCATTCTGGGTGCTCTTACTGCTACAGATTTCAAGGGCAAAACAACAAACCTGTTGAAGAGGTGGTTGATGAGAATAGTCAAACCATAACTAGAAGTCTACTTTACGATTTAGTCTTGAATCGGAGGGAGAAAAAGCTCAAATTAACACAGCGGGTCTGCACAGCGCGTGTCAGGACCTCTGTTTGTCCGCTGCTGTTAAAGCAAAGGCATTTGTTGGTCAGCTTATTCACACCATGAATCTGGTGCTTCTTGTCTTGTCTTTTTTTAAATAATCTTTCTTCTGTGGCATTCGCCTCAAATGTTGCTGAGGTGACCCAACCGGCCTCTTACGGTATTAGCAGGCTTCTAGTTCCAACTCGTGTTAGTGTAGGAGGTTTTCCTGGGTGACTTCCTACTTCTTGTCACCTGCCAGTTTGTTGTTTATTTTTCTTTGCAGAATCCTCACAAATTCTTTCCCGATGAGCGATTTGGGGACGAAAGCCCACTCCTGACAATGAGACAGTCTGGACGCTGTCGCGTTAACAGCACTCCCACTGCAGAAACCATGTTTACAGAACTGGACTCTTTTGTGGCCTTCCATCCACCGTTGCCCCCTCCTCCACCTCCCTACCACCCACCAGCAACTCCTATTCACAACCAGTTCAAAGTGGGCTGGAAACAAAGGGTGCCAAGCCAACATCCCTCCCGCTCCTTTTCGTACCCGTGCAACCACTCGCTGTTCCCGTCCCGCGCAGCCCCCAAAGCCGTGCCACCCGTCTACCTGCCCGGCGTGAAAGCAGCTCCCCCCGACTGCACCAACACCACGGCACTGGGCAGGCAAACCGTGGCTGCGGCCACCGCCGGCATGGCGGCCGACAAGCAAGTCGTGAGTATTGCGCTTTCTCCTCTTCTCCCCGTCTCTGGCCACTCCCAAGTAGCTCATGGAGTGGAGCTGGAGATAATGCTTGTGATGATGCAACTGGGCTTTATTAAATAGAAAAGCATCTCCATTGGTTAGGAGGATAATTTTCTGCCAAGCTTTCTGCTATCAGCATTCTGCAGCCTACAGGCATAGCCCAGGCCCTGGGAGAATGAATGTTTCAGGGACAGGAGCATTTTGGAGTCCTGAGTGAGACTTAAGGAATCCTCTGAAATGATAATTAGAACTTGCTCTACATTAAAACGCAATTTAAGTCAACGTCAGTGAGGGGCTGCAACTGATGGGTAGAATTAGTGAGGCTGTTCTGGCTATTCACAGGTGAGTAGTCCTGACGTAAGCAGCTGTGCATAAAGGGAACCTGTGGACAAGGTGGAGGCCTTAGGGCTGGGAAAAAGATTTTAAGATGAGTAGACAAGCAGAAATTGGCCAATTGCAAATACAAAGGAGTTTGTCACAGCATTTAAAGGTAATCATTATAGCTGGCTGAACTACAGTATGGTGCAACGAAAACAATGAACTGTGGCATCCTGGACAAAGACGTGGCTTTGAAGCACGAGAAATGCTAATTTACAGAATTTTCTGCAGTGAAAAAAATGTCTCCGTGCACAGTTGTGTCATCATGGAAACCCGCTCTTCAGATGCAGATTTCATCTGGAGTTCTGAATAGAAACGTGGATTTTTAATAGGTTTTTTTTTCCTTTAGCGATTGCCCTGAGTGTATTGTGCTCCTTTTTCTGTTTTCAGTCCTAATATTTAGCTTAGAAGATGTTAATTGTTTGCCATTGCGTGTTCAAGGGTGAGTGTTGTAGCTTGTCTTAGTCAATACTGACTTCACTAAGGAAACCATACTGTGATTTCTTTCACCTTAGAAACGTTTCTGCTAGAGTGTTTCTATAAAAATGCAAGGAGGAGCAAAGGCTTTGTATGGGTGGTATTTTCCTTCTGTATTCTTTCTCCGATTTGGGAGTTCCTGGGACTCTATAACTGCTAGAATTGCTTTCATTAGAAACGATAAATACAGGCAGAAATGTGAGCTCTGTCTGGGGCGTGCAGTGCTTGTGTCACTGTGGGGTCGTGTGTAGGTGCTGGCTAGAGGAGAGGGGTGCTGTCAGCCCCAGAGCTGCTGCCCCGGCCCTGGCTCCGGCTACGTGCGCACTCCTGTGCCTGCACCTCCTTGCCTGGGGAGCAGGAAGCACGAGCAGAAGGGTTGCACCTATGGTAGTGACACAGATGTTCTGTGGCTCCCTGCCACTGGAGCCCTGTGCCCTGACAAACCCTTTGTTTGGTCGTGCACCAAGAGCCTTGAGAGGTTGGGTAACTGCAGGTGGCTCAAAGCAGGCTCGCCCTGGGGAGCTTAACAGGACACTGTCACTGACTGCATGGTGAGGAGGATGCGTTAAGGGAACCGTTACTGTGGCACAGCAGCCTCATGAAGGAAAGAACTTGTCTTAAGCTGGCGGGAGGGTGAAGGTTGGAGGAGGAGAGGCGTTCCTTCAGCTGGGTAGGAACCCTGCAGGCGGAGGCTGGCCCAGGCAAAGGCACATATGGAAAACCCTGCCTTGAATTACAGAAACCGCCCTAAGTACAGCTTGTGCTCAGCTTTTGCTTTGCTTCCATGGACCAGTTTCTTCTCTTTTCCAGTGTCCTCAGCCCTTGCTAAACGAACTGATGCCAGACATCGCAATGGGTGTGTCAGCAATGTCTTTAAAAGACAGAAGGTTACCAGAGCTCACGGTCGACACGGAGTTGAGCCAGACGGTTCCAGAGGTAGGGCCCGGCCCACCCCAGCACATCTCATGTGTTCAGAACAGACACCTGCCCAGTTCTCGAAAGAAACATGCAATAGAGCAAAAAATAGATGCTCGAGAAAATCAGCAGGAATATCCTGACTTCTATGACTTCTCTAATGCTGCATGCAGACCCTCTACTCCGGCACCCAACAGGCACAGTCCTTCGCCTTCGCCAGGCATGTATTTTGGCCCGGATTTGTATAGCCACAACAAGGCATCACCAAGTGGCTTAAAGCCAGCCTATCTACCTTCCCAGATATCTCCTAAAAAGCAGGAGGATTCCAGGAGGGAGTACCTTCTCTCCCAAGACGGGCATCAACACAGACAAAAGAATGAGCCAATACACCTCGATGTCTTAGAACAACCTCCCCAGCGACTGGACTTAGCGTTGGCTGCCCAGGAAAGTGCTGGTAGTGGCCCCGTTCACATCAGGGGAAGAACAAAAATGGAAACAGATTTAACTTTCGGGCTGAGCAACCCCCGGCATTCGCTCTCAGCCTACGCTGCTGAAGCACCAGAGGAGAGGCCTGGCCGGAGGCTGGCAGATGACGAGCCGCCGGAGCTCGGGGCACAGAGGAACGGGGAGCTGGAACGGGAAGATGCGGGAGGCAGAGGAAGGAGGTCTCCAAACAAACCGGACTTCCTGTATAAAAAATCTGCCCTATGAAAGCAAGCTCCCTGTTTCTCTGTGCCTGAGTCGTAGACATCCCATTCTTTGCAGTCTTTGCCCTGGCATCTGTTGGAAAAAATCCATTCACGCCAGCAGACAAATTCGGCTTCGCTCCCTTCTTCAGTACATCCGTTGCTTTGTTAGAGACAGCATGTTATCACTTGGGTTTTAATGCTGCTTCTGGTTTTATTTGGTGGGAAACTTTTTGAGTAAATTCAATTAAGCCTTTTAAAAAAAGGAACACAAGAAAAGCTGGTACGTTTTTTTCTCCAGCCCGGTAGCCTTTTGCACCTGTGCATCTATTTTAGTGCATTAGTTTTGTACTAATATGTTAAACTTTATTGTCACATTTAAAGGACTGTATTTTCATACTTTTGCATTTTCCCTTTCACCTGCCAATTCCCAATGTGCATCGGGTTGCACATTATGAAGTGTATTTTCTTATGAGATAGTAACAATGTGATTATTTTCTAATTACAGGAATTCCAAAGAACAGCACATCAAAATACTACATTTTTGGTTAGACCTTGTTTGCTCGTTTAGATCTGAAATCTTCCTGATTTTTATGACTTACACAAGAATCCAGTCTAATGTTTTGCTTGAGAAGTTCTGGCAGCTGGTTTTACCCTTGTCTTGCAAGCCCACTCTGATCTGGGCTTTTAAGAGTCCGGAGGGATAATTAAGAGTCAAAATTCCAGTGAAATTCACTGGTACCTGACACCATCACTCTGTTTGCTTTCTGGTTCTGCTGTGAGCATGGAGAACTCTGCAGTCACGCAGAAGCAGTTCTTAGACTAGCATTGGTCATTTGCCCATGCAGAATTTAATCTAGAAATACTGTAAAAATTATAGTAATAACTTGTTCTTCCAGCTCCCCGTGCGCGGGGAACGCGGAGACGGGAGCTGCTGATTCATGCGGAGTCGGGGAGCGTCAGGAAGAGGAGCTGTATTGTCTCTGCCATTGCCTGAACGGGGACCTTTCCTTGGGTGGGTTCTCCCCCCCCACCCCAGAGGTGCTGAGGGGCTGCTCCTGCCTCGCTTCCTCCTGCCTGTGGCTAAAAAGGGCTTCACTCGCAGTGACGTCGCTCAGTGTTCCTTACTGATGTGAGGGGTTGCCGCCTTCATCGGGGCCGCTGCTCTGTGAGCAGCCCCAGTGCAGGGTGTCTGCTGGGGCAGCAGGAGCCACGAAGCTTTAGCACGCTGCAGCCACGCTTCCATCCCCCAGCTCTGCGTTGTTAAAGCACAGAGATGAGATGAGATCCTCCCATACCGGGACGCGAGGAGGGGCTGGCGGCGCTGGGAGCTGGGGCTGAGCCGTGTGCTGGGTGTGACGGTCACATTATTAAGTGCATCCTTTATCCTTCCCGTAGCAGCTTTGCCCCTGACTCGCTGCGTTTAGCACTGCAGTGATTACTGGTAAAGGCTTGTTTGGGTGGGGCTTCAACGCAGTTTCTAGAATGAAGAATTTGCCTGTGGTGGAAAACTTTAATCCCAAGCGTGACCTAGGGACTACTTTAAGGTTAGGTTGGGCAGTTCCCTGCAGTTCAAAACACTTAGTGCTACTTCAACCGAAATCTTGCTGCAACTCTGCTTTTAGTTTTAGTTGATGGCAGACTCTTACCTTGCCTGTTTCACTGAAGTATGCAAGGCCTGGTGACAGCACTGCAGCGCTGTGGCAGTGCATGGAACGCTGCCTTTCCAAACTGCCAGCTGGCTTCTGCGTCAATGCAGACGTGGGTGTTTCAGCCAGGACGTCCCGTGTCCCCCACCTGTGCGTCTCTAGGCCTCCTGCTCCTGTGAAAGCTCTGCAGACACTCCTTTGGAGGCAGCCGTGGAAGGTGTGGTGTAGGACTGAAGAAGCTGAGCTAAACTGCACAGATGATGTGTCTGGTGGGTGAGGGCAGATGTTGTTTCCTTTTTCCCTCTGTCAGCCTTTTTCATCTGTCTTGACCACGGTCAAGGCAGGTGTTGTGGCCCCCTCCCCACAGCGTGCTTCTGTGGGGCTGCTGTGTAGAACAGAACGTGGCTGAAAGCCTGAGGGTGGGGCTGGGGGCCAGGGCCTTCCTGCTGCAGGTCTGAGCCCAGCGCTGTCGGGGTGCGCAGCTCTGACCGTGCGCCGGGGCCTCTGCGCACTGTCACGCACCCCTGGAACTCGCCGCGTTCACGGCTGCGGTGGCAGCTTCATCGGCAAAAAGGCAAAGCTGTCCTCACAACACTTGCTCTTTGGAATCATTTAGTTTTGCCTAAAATCGATAGATGTACTATCAGGAAATGATTTCAGTGACCCTAGTTTGACGTGGCACTGTGTGCCCGGACAGAGGCGGCGCTGAAATCTACACTTGGAACTTCTAAGCTTGAAATTTGTGGGGACGTGGCTGATGAAGACTGATAAGTTCTCAGGTTACGGCTAGAGGGAAACACAAAATGCTTTGGCTTTGGAATAAATAAGCTGGTGAGAAATGCCTCGGGGTGGAGGAATGTGTCTGCCTCTTAGATACAACATTGCTTCTGCCGTCTCAGAAGCTTGAGCAGTATTAAGAAGAGAGTCAAGTGTTTAAAAGTAGGTGCAGAATAAAGGACAAGTCCTCCTGAGGCCATGGAGACAATCAGGCCACGGAGACAATCTGCGTTTTCCCTTGTGTGGTTTGAGTTGGGAAGATGGCAGCCCATGGCAGCTGATTGGAGTGGAAAAGGATTTATCCCATTAGTAGAACTGTATTTTTGTACTCCAGTGTAAGATTTCCACCTTAGTTGGACGTGTAGAGGGAGAGGAGGGGAGAGACCTTCTTTGTTCTCGGTGGGAGCGTTGCGCAGAAGCTGGTGTTCACACTGCATCTCGCTCGCAGAACACACCTGCCAGTGCTACCTGCTGCTGCTTGTCTCTGTCTACTGAAACTTCGGTGCAAAAGCTTGTTGTTTACATAAAGCACTTTCCAATTAGGCTGGAAATAATCATCTTTTCCTCCTGTAAATTTGATGGAGATTAACACGTTACTGACTATATTTTGCCTGAGGGTAGAGATGTGAACGTGACATTTCCTTGAACGAGGAAGACTTGTGCTCTCTATTAGAGCTCTGACTTTCACTTAGTGAGCGACATGCAAAAACTTCCTACTCCCCTTTCCCTGACCCCCTCTTCTCTTCCTTAGTATCTGGATGAGTAACTTAATTCCTGAAACAGATTCTTCCTTCGAAACGTTCTGTTGTTCATGGAGTTGCTGTCATTGTGTTTCAGTGACTGCTGTGTGGGTGGGCAGTCCCTTGTTGTGTTTTTCCTGTTCTGGAGTTTCTTTTCTGAAAGTGAAGGCTGTGGCCACTTGTACTTGCAGCAGCCCTTGGGGGTTGGCCTGGAGCATCCCAAATGTTTGTCTCATGGGTTTCTTTGGGTTGGGTTTGGTGTGGGGTTTGGGTTGAGTTCGGTTCATTGGTCTGTTTATGGAAAGAATGGTCCTGCTGTTGGTTGAGGCACCGTTCCTTCTAGTAACGAGATGCTTCGCTGGTAGGGGTGGTGCTGAGCTCTGCCGAGCGCAGGGAATGGCCCAGAGAGAAAGCAGTGGGAGCAAAGCCGGGGTTCGTGTGCCCACCGGGGCTGCCCGAGGGCGGCTCTGCCTTCAGCAGCCTCCCCCTTGTGTTTCCCGTCCTTGTGTGGTTACTGGTATAAAGTCAAGTGCCTTCGATGCTAAAGGCTCAGAAAACTTTCTTAACTGACTTCATGTCCTATGCAAGTGTTTTTTCTACAACCTGCATACCCAGTACTTTGTAAAACTTGTTTACGCTTCAATTGTACATAGTGTTTTTTAAAAGAAAATAGTATTTTTATTTAGGTACCTCCAAACTTGAATTCTGGTCTCGTGTGACGCATTGTAAAACAATACATTTCTCTTTTGAGTACCATTACAGTTGTAAAAAGGTTTTCACTGGTTCTATTTTTCTACTGTTGCTGAGAAGCATGTAACACTGACTTTATCCTACGTATAGTTGGCATTTCAAATAAATGGCTTGTATAGAAGGTGCTTGTGTGGCTTCTCCTCGCTGGGGGGAGGGCTGGCGGGGCTGCCTGCAGGGCCATTGGTGCCACACGCCTGCCTTCAGCCGCCCTGTGACAGCGGCAGAGGCCTCCTACAGCTCCGAGCAACCCGACACCAATGGCTCCTAAAACTGACAAGGGTTGTCCTTCCCTCTGGGAAAAAAAGTACACCAGCGTGCTTTGGGGACAAAGGACAGAATATGAACAAGAATGAGAAGAGGGGTTAAACATTACCGGTGCTGGTCAAGTAGCTTAGTGAAAAAAAGCCCTTTGGTGACATGGTTCTGTGAGTTCTGGCTGCAGCCCAACTGGCTGCACCCCATCCCTGTCCCGGGCTCAAGGAGGGTGTGTGGTGGAGGTGGTGGGACAACCCTGACCTGGGGCAGCATCCGTTCCCTCGGGGAAAAGCAGGGCAGAGGCAGCCAGGGGCCCAGCACTCTGCACATACCCTGTGTCCCTGAACATTCCATCTCTGAGACCAGCCCTTTGCTCCTTCACCGAGGCAGCGCACAGGCAGCCGCGTGTTCTCCAGCGCCAGAGGCTTGACCGGTCTCGAGGACAGCAGCGGAGCAAGGAAAGGGAGGGGACTGACGCCCTCATCCCTGCACCCAGGAAGGCAAGTAGCAGGAGCAACTTCCTCCACCAAACCGGTTTTAACGTTGTTACAGGCTGCTTCCAGTGCATTTCCCAGCAGAGTTCTTCCAGCCCTGCTGGGGCCATGGCAGCCTCACCCCTGGGGAACCTCTGGGAAGAAAGTGCAACTGCACCGAGGAGGTAGGAAAGTGGGGAGCATTGGAGGCTGAGCCCACCTCAGGTGTCCCCCTCCGTGCCTGGGGAGAGGCTGGGGCTGGACAGTGCACACAGCCAGCACTGAGCCTGGAAGGTGCAACTGCACCTGCAGTCACTCCTTTGTGTGCAAACCACAGCCCCTCTACAGCACTGCTGCCCTTTCCTGAGCCCCAGCTTTGGGCTCAGGGTGACACGAGCTCAGAGCTAGAACCCAGGACACTGCTTGTCTCCGCAGTGAGTTCCACAACTGACCCGCACACATCCTCCCCTGCTGCCGTTTCCTGCTCACGGCTGTGCCAGCAGCAGCAAGGGGCCCAGGCTGGCGCGGGGCAGGAGGAGGTGAGGCCAGGCCAGGCTGCACCCAGCTCGTGGCATGGCCCCACAGCTCCCTGCTGCCCCTTCAACATTACCAGCAACAGCTCTCGTGTCAAACCACGACAACTGCCCTCTGTGTCATGGGCAGAAATGAAGCCCTGCAACAGCATTTCAAAAGAACAACACTCTACAGATTGAAGAGTTATTTAATCTTTAGATACTGTTGTTAAAAGATGCCATTACAGCTCCCGTTAACAGTTGCTACAAAAAAAGCACGTACACTACCCCCAGTTAAAGTCAGAAGCAACTAGGCATTTTGCATGAAACGAACCAAGGACCTGAGCCTCCACACTGAGCTTCCAGCCCTGGCTGCTGGAAAGAAAGGGGACAGAAACAATGAAGAGGGAGAATGATGGAGAAAGGTCTGGTCTTCTCAAAGTCACTCGTGAAGCAGAATAGTTGCCCCTGGTAAAGAAATCCTCCAACTACATAAAGCAGGAGATAAAAGAACTAAAAGCTAGAGTAGGCTCTCAACTTACAAAAAGTCTGTTACTTAATTGTAGCTCAGGGTAGATTCTTAGAAGTCAGTGAAACATTTCCTGTTCCACAATTATCACAGTGATTATCAAAAACTGACATTTTTATATAGGCTGTAGGAAAACGCCTGCATGCTGCAGTCTCAGGAACGCTTATCAAGTACAAGAATTGGCAGTAGGTTAGTTTTTAAAGTCAAAGCTCAGTAGAAGCATTATAACAACCCCCCCCCATGCTTAGTTTGTGATTTAGTACTTCCCAGATAGTGTTTATATTCTAGCGAGTGGATTAACTTCACGATAAATGTTTCCATGTAAAACCACATGTACCATATTAAAAACAACATCATTTATAAACCCAGAACATTCTCTTGCAAAAGGTGAACCCGACTTCTCACATTTCACCTGCCCAGGGAGCACTTCTGCTGCAGAGCAGGACTGGGGCCTTGTTCCCTTCCCCTGCTGTCACCCACACACACACCCACACACACACCCACACACACACCCACACACACTAGAATGCAGTTTCACCCCCAGCAGGGCCCTCGCTGGAGCCATGTCCCACTAAAGTACTGAAGTTCACTCGCTTTGTGCTGGGCACCTTCGCTAGAACGGCTGCACCCTGCAGGGGTGACAGAGCTACGGGAAGCAGGAAAGCAACATGTGCCCAGCTGGCACAGCACACCCAGCCCAAAGCACACCAGGGGGCACAGCACACGGAGGCCGATGCGCAGGCAGCCGGCGCTGCAGGCTGAGCAATCTGTGTGGGCAGCGGAGGGGCAGGTGGGCAGCTTTGCACTCAGTGAACAGCTCCGGGCACCACACAAAGCAGGTGAAAGGCAGAAGGGTTACAGGGTGGGAGGCAGAACCCCTGAGCCAAGGGCAGCTTCTACAGGCATGTGGGGTCAGTCAGTACTGACGCCCCTAAAAGGGCAATATCCTGGTTAAGAACAGAGTTGACTTGCTACAAATAAGGTGTGAGACAAGACGCAGACGTTCCCTGGACAGTTTGTTTTTGAGAAGCCAAATACTGAAGCCGCCTCTTCTGTTTGCCAGTGAGCATCGTTTTCCCAGTTGTCCCTTCAGACAGAACCCCTCTCAGTCTAACTACAGTAGTACTGCATCCTGTTAGTCCGCTGTCTTTTCCGTGACTGAAATTCTTCAAAGAACTGCTGAATGTCTTCTCTTTTAACCACCTGGGGGAAGGAATATGAAGCCCCAGTTGCGGTATGACAATTCAACTACATGATCCTAGTTTGTTCCCTTGCATGCATCCCACGAGGGACCCCAACGCTCTGACACAGCTGGCACAACAGCCGTCCTGTCCTACCCAAACGACACAGTCAGTGCCTACATTCTGTGATAAGAGAATACTGACAGAGAAAGGAGCTCCCCAAAGGCAGCAAGAGCTGCGGGAGCAAAGTTCCTGGTGGTTGTTTTAATGGGTTTGACCACTTGTTTTTACCTTCAGGTAAATTAACACAAAGCAGGATTTTCACTGGCTCACTTCCGCCTCATTACAGTGTAACCTACAATGGTGATTTGCCAAGCACGACAACAACATGCACGTGCTGGTTAACAGTCACATGCAGATTCCTCCAGGAAAACAACTGCAAGACTGTTTGACATCTAGTCTTCTAAGAGTTCAAATTCAATCTAAGGAAAAAAAATAAGCTTCAGAGCTTTTTTCCCTGAATACTCTTTAGTCTGGAGGAGACTGAGGGGGGATCTCATTAATATTTACAAATATCTAAATGGTGGGTGTCAGAAGCTTGGGGCATCCCTTTTTTCTGTGGTATCTAGTGACAGGACAAGGGGTGATGGGACGAAGCTGGAACACAAAAAGTTCCATTTAAACATAATGAAAAACTTATTTCACTGTTCAGGTGAGGGAGCCCTGGCACAGGCTGCCCAGGGAGGGTGTGGAGTCTCTGGAGGTCTTCAAAAGCCACCTGGTCATGTTCCTCTGTGACCTGATCTAGGTGGACCTGCTTTAGCAGGGGGGTTGGACTGGATGATCTCTAAAAGGTCCCTTCCAAGCCCTATGAGTCTGTGATTTCCGTGACATCCGTCTTCTCAACAAATTCATGAAATCAGGTATTTCTGATTTCTACTACAGTACCAGCAACTTCAAGAGAGGGAAAAATACAAGAGGACATCACAGCATTCAATGCCCACTCCCCAACAGTACTTCAAATCACGTTTTCTGGCAAACAATTTCCACAGGCTGTGCCTTACCGTTCCCTCATCTGCAAATCTCCTGAAATAGTCAGTCAGCTCTGTCTTCAAATCATTGTATTCTGGATGGAGAGGCAAAAGCAAGGGAAAGAAAACAAAAAAAACAAGATACACAGCTTGAGTTTAACGCTGGTTCAAGAAGACAAGGCATTCTACTTTCTCTTGTCACTAGTCAGCTTTACTTGAGACAAGCTTAGTTTTGAACTTGAACATAAATATTGATAATAAAAAGGCAACTCTAAATAAGCAGGAGAGGCCCAATCACTGATCAGAGCAGCCTACCCAGAAGAACTTCAGGGCAACGTACTGAGGTTCAGGGAGTGAATGAGTAGGATTAAGTCACAGACCAGCCCTGCTCCCAGCTTCCCTCCCTGAGTTGCGGGGGAAGCCCTTGCCTGCAACTCAGACGGGGCAGGTGTCTTCACCACAGCACCAGCCCCTTGCTCCGAAGACATTGCACTTACCACAGATGAGTTCTACTTGCTGGACTCTGTTCATGCTGTTAAGGGTGTCCATTAAAGGGTCTCTCCTCTCTGTTTCTTGGTCACTGGTACCTTTATTTTCATAAGCCAGGACAGTGTCACATTCATCTGTCAGGAATTGGACTTCCAGCTCTGCGTACATTTTCTGGAGAATAAGGTAAGATTTCCTTTCCCATGACAGAACTCTGATGGAGCTGCCCCCACCCCAGCAGCATCGATAGCAACTGCCAAAATAATACTGAACATTTTGCAGCCAGCATTTCAGACATCTCCCTGCAATGCCTTCCAGAGCAACATTGGATTTAAGCAGCAAAGAAAACACGAATATTTAGAAGCTCCTTCACGCTGTCATGAATCCCAAAGGACTCGGTATGCTTCTGTATGTGGGCTGGAGTGGTGTTAGATGTTCATATGCAAGGTAAGAGCGCTGACACGGATGTTACCTACAAGTTCCCCTTTGAGGATTCTGTGGGAACTCCTTCCTGCACCCCCGGGGCCATGAGGGTAACAAAGAGAACACATACCAAACAGCCTTCACAGGTGCACAGTTTGCTTCTCCAGTTCAACGGCCAAAAGGTGGCAGTATCCTTTTTTAAAAATGGCTTGCTCTGGAGTTCTTTCAGCTTGCAGACTGGCTCCTCACTCTTAGGAACAACCTGAATTCAAATGAGAGCGGTTCAGCACTCCACAATGTCACTTCAGATACCCTTTCCAGCATGTCACAGTCCTCGTGCAAGACTTACCTTTTGTCTCAGACACATTTATTTTTATGAAGGACCTATATTACCATTTCATCTATATGAGAATTCTAACATGGTTTTAGCAGTTTCTGCTGGAAATCGCTGTAGAAAGTCACGGCAACAGGCATAAAGGTTTGAGCAATCAGAGCCGGCGGCTGTGCAAACGCAGCCAGAATGCACACGGCCCCCGTGTCAGAGGAAACTCACAAGGAGCCCCAGGAGGGAAGGACCTGACCTATCTGCACACAGCCACTACACACCCTGGTCACACACTGCCATGTGCCTGTTCCCCAGCCTCCACTGTGCTCCACAGACCACACGTTTCAAGTGTCAGTGGCTGAAAAGCAACACAGGAACGGGCTGGAAGAATTTACCTTTAGAACTAAAGCCACCCAGGAAGAGGTGTGCTTTGCTCCACCTATCATCAGTACAAAGGCTACAGGAGGGAACAGAAGGTCCATTTTACCTCTGGACAAGCAGACCCAGAGCTGGTGGATGGCTCATTAAGCTGTTCTGGTTGCTTTTCCTCCTTCACTTCTTGGCATTCCACTCCACTTTCTTGTTTTATTTCTTTCTTCTGCTCCTCACTTTCCTCAACCTTTGGGACAATCCTTTCATCTTCAAGGGAGTTTGCTTTGGTCAAAGGAGGAACTGGAAGACACAGACCCCCACATGAGTGAAAACACTGTGCCTAACAACCTACAGGCTACCACAGGCAACTTCTCTGCTTTGCAGTGTAGCATCACAGGGCACCGAGGTCCCATCCTACCCTGCAAGGTCCTGGATACATTCCACAGCTGCCCAAAGACACAGACCTGAGTATACACAGAAATCACTCCCTCTTTCACCTCTCATATACCTGTTCTAAAACAGGCTGTTTCCCAAAATGTAAGTCCTAGGAGAGGAAAAAAGGGTATCGGAGTTTCAGATGGTTCTGTATTCCTGGATAGCTATGGCAGGTTCAATGGCTGGCACATACTTTTTTGCTGACTTGCTGTCCTTCATTTGCTCCAGACACACACTGCCAAAGCTCCATGACAGCCTGACTACACTAACCACTTCCTTACTTAAAACAAGTGTTTTCTGTTGTCGACAAGTCAAAGGTGTGCTCTGTGACATAGCTGGTTAGGAGGAAACCCAAAACCAACCAACCCCATTCTGTACTGCATTTACACTAGAAGGAAGAGAACTGCACGTAAGCCTGCTTGGAATCCTTGAAGTCACCAGTGACATTTCTGGCCTGTAGGGGATCCATCACCAAGTGATATAAGCGACATTTAGGAGATTCAGTGAAACCAGTTCCTTCCACAGGAGTCAAGTCAGCTCCCCTGACCCTCCAGGGACCACACACTGCGGCCTGGTGTGAGCGCAGGGAACGTGTCCTGAGCACAGCCTCAGCTCTGCGCAGATGAAGGCGTTACACGTTCCTTTCAGGCCATCATCCTTCACTCTTGGCTACTCAGAACCTCTTAGCCTCAGCTGCTTGCCCTACTGCTTCCCTCTTAGTTCTCTGATCCAGTTTAGAAATGAAGTTCCTTGAGACAAGTATTAAACCCTCGGCCATCTATGTGTGCTGGCACATCCGTGACAAACACAAGAGCGAGCATCACAGAATTAAGGCCTGAGAACAAGAACTGATGGTTCTTTACCGAACATTTAAGGATGCCCCACACCTTCCACTGCTGAAAGCAACTGTCCAATATAACAAACATCATTGCTCCAATCACTTCAGCTGTGATTGTGTCATTGGATCCACCAAGCATGAGAAACACACGCTAACGAGAGGCTGCCTCCGCCGTCCTCGCGGCCTTTACCTGCCAGCTGCGCCGCGTAGGCCCAGAGGAAGTGGCAGTGGTTCATGCAGGCCTGGCACACCATTTCGTGGAAGTCTCCGCTTTCAGGGGGAACTGCACCCAGATGCTGTCAGAAACAAACACGCACACAAAGTGAAACCTTCGCTGCAAACCCACTGACTCGGCTCATCGCTTACAGGAAGTAAAATGCCGAATAGCATGGTGTTTTCAGCACAAGCACACGCTCCTGGCAACCTGCCACGTAAGACTGGGGGAAAAAAAAAAGAAGAGATAAAGATCCCAGGGGAAAATAAAATAAATTAAATTATTCTCTCTGTTGACCACCTTTTATGTCTCCTACACACCCAATCTTACCATCACCTTGTCTCTAAACATTATTCTTCCAAACTGGCATATGCACAAACTTCACATAGCACATGTGAAGACACCTACTGCACACTTCACATCTAAAATCTTACACAACTTCTGATTACTTCCTTGCAAGAGCTTGTAAGTCTTCAAGCTGAACCTGAGAAGAAATAGGACTCAAAGCTCTTCATAAATGGGTGAGAACTATTCAGGCAATTAAAATCACTTACCAGCTTTCTTTTGCAAAGCACTCTTGCAAAGCTCACAGCACGAAGCACAACATTCTTAATACATGCATTTATAGCAAGGAACCCCACGGTTTATCTACAGCATCTGTAATTGAAACCAATCATCTTTTCTTTAATTCTTTGATCCTGCCACTTCAAACAGGGAATTTTGCTGCTGCCCACAGAGGCTGAATCCTTAATGCTTCCACATTAAGTAGGGCACACGCTGAAGTGCTGAGCTGCTTTTAAAGGATTTGCCTAAAGTTCATAGCCAGGAACCAACAGCACAGTTTGTTCCTCGCTCCTTAAAGGCTTAAAAAGCATTCTTTTGAACGGAGAGCAGAGCTGTTCTGGTGGTGGGTAATGACGTGCTTCAGTGAGGATCTTTCTCTCACCACTTGTACCAATCTAAATTTTTCAATTAAGGAGTCAGTTATAAAGCTGATTTTATTCTGCAGCTGAAGCCTTCAAAAAGGTGGAACTCTTCCTAGGATTTTTGGACTGGAGAGACATACAAGATTAAACTTGCAATATTCATTTGTATTGGATGAAAAGAAGTACCTCAGAACGAAGGCAATAATCTTTTGAGAGCTACAGCAAACCTTCCCAATAAGGACAACCCAACAGACTTCCCCGTACAAACTTATTTCTACGCAAGTGGCAATTCCGATACGTCTATTTTCCTTACCCTTCCATGGAACCAGTCTTCACAGACTATGCACTGGATCATCTCATCTGGAATCTAGATGAACAGTTGTATTATTAGCATGAATAGCAACCTCCAGAACCACACAGTCTACAGATTCTGTGATTCTGTATTTTGTGACTAACGGCAACCTCCAGAATCTTTCACAAGCCTCAAACTGCAGCAAAGGCTGCTCAAGTGAATTGCATTTCCCTCTTCACCCACTCACAGGGAGGTACCATTAACAAGCAGTCACTGCTTTGTGAGTCAGTTTGCTCCACTGTAATTTGTTGTATTATCAAGGCTGCAGGAATGTCCATTTATTATTACAAAACTAGTCTTCCCAGTAGAGTAAGACATTGTCACAGAGAAGAGCTGACAAAATTTAACAAGCTATTGGTACCCTTCTTCCTGTGACGAGGAAGGTGTGAACCAGCAGCTTAGCAAAAGGTCCTGATACTCACTGTGACATCAGGTTCATATAGGAATGCCAGAATCTTAACTGAACTGTCCACAATGCAATACAGTACAAACTGCTTTGTTGTCAACCAGTTATTAAGGACAACTTTTGAAACGTTCAGGTATCTCTGGACTTCAGAGGGAGTTTGATAAACACTATTATTTTTTCTATTTGAAAGACTTGTGTCTTCCTTATTCTCTTAACCACCCGACTCCTGTGGCTACAAACACAAGTGTGCGTGTGCAAACCAAGTGTTGAATTGTAACACTCCAGACAGAGCAAAAGGTATTCTGACTACCATAGAGGAAGATAAAGCCAGTGCTACAGGACAGACTTTCCCCCTTTCAGAAGTATTGTCAGTGCTGTGTTGCAGGCAGCAGGAAGCAGATCCTGGTCTCTCCCAACACGCGCAACGTGTTTATTCTGCGCTTGCCACATTTCTCAAAGTGATGAGAAACCCACCCCTAAGGGGAGTGTGTGACTTTAGAGTAGGCAGAACTACAGCAGCCCTTTGTCCAAAGGATGGTTCATCCTCCTCATCTGTCTCCAAGGCAAAAACATGTTCTACCATTTAAAAAAAATATATAAAAATCGACCACTTGAAACAACTAGAAGCCACATGGAACCCAAGACTTCCTCAAGCGAGATCTTCCCTGCAAAGCAGCTCAGCGACCACCCTTTGCACTATACTTTTTATAAATGCCATCTCTATACGATTACTACTGGGTTTTCATCTCTTACCTCATCTTCAGGATCAGGATAAGGTCTTTTACAGGTACAGTATAATCCGTAGAAATTGTCATTGTACTTATTTCCTGAATTCACCTTGCCCTTCTCCTAGGAAGAAAGGGAAAAACAAAGTCTCAAAAGACAATGCAGTGAAAAGACAGAAAAGATGTATGATCTTGAACAACCCAATCCCCGTTCCACTTTAAATCCTAAAACGAATGATTGTACTTATCAGCTTGAGGATCCAAAGTGAAAGATACTATCTAGACACCTGTGCTGTACAGTGAGCAGCAGATGGGGCACATGAGGAACACTGAAGTTCAAAAGCAAAGAGGAAAAACAGTCTTTGCACCTTTGTAACAAACGGCAACCACGGTGTTTGTTAAGCTACTGCTACTCTAAAATGATGCAAGACTTTTGATCACCAACCATGCCTGCCTGCTGCCATTATGGCAACATCTGTACATTTATTGGACACTTTTCCCTTCTTTTATTTTTCCACATCCAGACCAAGCTTTGTTTCATCTTACTACTAAGCTTCCACTAAATTAGTGTCGTATGAGGCTCACTCTGCAGGAGAGGATTATCCAAGTTACCAAACATGCTGAAAGAAATTCAGTTACAGGCAATGACATTTTTTAAAAACCCCAAAAGCCACTAAGAGAGCTGCAGCAGAGGGCTTCAGAACTGCACACAGCTGCAGCCCAAGGGCACCACTGGCCCCTGCAGAAACAGCTGTGACCCTTCCTGACGTCACTACAAAATGCTTCCTACCACCTTTCTGCCAAAGGAAGGGCAGGTTACACGAGCACAAAGCCAGCCACGTTAATGGGCACGTGCTGGAGGTCACGACACCTCCACCACTGATTCTGCACTGAACTGAAGGAGGAGAAACAACCACATGATCCATTCTGTGGCCTCAAATGAGAAAGAGTAGTGTCTTAAAACTGTCAGAGGCATCCCTGTAGGGATGGCAGACCTGTAGCCCTAGGCTGCCTAGCTGTGCATCTGCCCCAGTTCTGCCAGAACAAAGTGGGCATACACAAAACCACTTGCTGTTTCTACATTTGGACTGTTAGTCCCCCAGGAGCAGCAGCGCTGGCAAGCCAAGCAGCTTCCCGTCACAGCCTCCCAGCAGCTTCCCAGCCAACTGATGAGTCTGAAACACCCACAGAGTACAAGAAGCTTAATACAGTAAAAAGCCATCCCATCGGTAGGCTCTGGTGACCACCTATCGAAACAGCTTAGGGTATTAATGCCACCACAAAGAAGGGGAAGGAACTGTCCCTTTGGCAGCAGCACAACCTTACATTTCCTTAAAGCAACTGCAAAACTGCACCCTAAAAGGTTCTCCTGAAACCAGCCTAAAGCTAATGAGATGCAGCAGTGCAGGCATCAAGGCACGCTTCTGGCCTTATACTGACCACGGATACAGAACTGCTGCATTCATGGAGGCCAAGGATCAAACACTCTCACTTTTGGCAACATTTCCCTCTGGTCTCTTGACAGTTTTACCATCTGCTATAATACTCCCACCTTGTTTAACTTGCTGGGAAAAGCAGAGGCACCACATGAGTCACCACTAGCTAAGGCAAGGCAAGGCACCAACATCCCAAGTGTCAATTTGTGAGTCTCTGTGCACGACACCTATGTCTGAACTCACTGGGAGCAACTTGCACCGCAGATTTTTGAACTTGCTATTTCCACAGTCACAGCGGAAGTTCCTGGAAAGAAAAACAGCACTTCAGGGTTTGTATTAACTGAAAACACATTCGGTTTTGTGTTTGTAACAATTCCCAGCAGTTTATTGGGAGGCACAAAAGATATACTCGTGGCTATTTAAACAACAGCATCAGTGAGAACGGGCCAAAGGGCCTCGCAGCCTTACCCTCTCACGCGGTGTTCTCGGCAGATCTCTGCTAGCAGCATTGTTCTTGGCTGGGAGAGCACAAAGGCACAGCTACCCCCAGGTGCTGCAACTACCACGCTCACAAACACGAGCACGTGTGCTGGCGAAGCAGAAGCGCGAACCGGTTCGTTTCCAAAGGCTGAATCCCCGAAGGTGATTAACCTCTGGTCTCCCACTCAGGCACGTTAAGTCCCCAAACAGGACGGGTACGCCGCGCGAACGGGGGAACCTCAGCGGCCCACCCTCAGCTGCCTGGGCAGCTCCGTGGGGAGGGATCTACGTTGAAGGCGTCACACACGGGGACGCTGGTCCTCCCTCCCTGACCGGCACCGTAAGAGCGGAGGAAGCTCCGTGGCGGGCTGCCCCGGCCATCTCGCGTCCCGCTGTCCCGCCGGCTGACGCGGCTGCGGGCCGGCTGCGAGGGGTCGAGCCGAGCCGAGCCGAGCCGAGCCCAGCCGCGGCAGCAGCCCCGCGCCTGGTGCCGCCCCCCCCGCTCCGCTCCGCGCCGCGCCGCCCCGTCCCGTCCCGCGGTACCTCTTGGTGTAGAGCTCGAAGAGGCGGTGTGTGCCGTGGCACTCGTAGCTGCAGGCCAGGCAGATCCCCGCGGGCTCCGCGCCGGGCGGCGTGCAGGTGCCGCAGGCGTACAGCGCCTGCCTGCTCACGGCGCCCTGCGGGCCGACACCCCGCGCGGTTACCGGCGGCGCG